>CM022777.1:14466229-14628729 GCA_012411365.1 Ameiurus melas | reverse complement strand
AGTCTGGAATAAAACCATTTGTATATTTTCATTGGTATATCTTATTTATTACAAATGCAAATGAAATAAACATGTTGGTGTCTTTCAGTGCAGTTGGAATGGAATTTGTCAATGCAATTGTCTCCCTTTTTACTACCGGGAGTAGCAGACTTTAAAATAGAACTTGTGGTTGAGTATACAAATTTTAATTCAGGAAACGTATAAAGTTCAAATTGTGAATGGTTTTCTCAGACCACCACACATTTGTGTGAGTCCACAAGAAAGGCTCTGAAGTTAACAGCTTGAACAGATGCAATATTAAGGAAATACGGTATTATTGCAAGAAAGAACCCTTTTTTTTTTGACACAGAATTCATGTTTTCACAGGGTTCGGCGTGTGTGGAAGTTGCTCCTGGAGCGCCTCAAGAAATCAGCAGTGCTGCGAGTGATCTGGATGGACTGGACATCAGAGAACTGAAGAGCAGGTGAAATGAGTGTGAGAGAATGCAGAAACAAGACTAGATTAATCTGCTTTTGCTGGACTGTAGTCCACCATTTGGGAAGTAGCTACCATTAAAGAGAAACGGTGTAACCTATGACAGGCCATTGATACACTATGCAAAAGATACTTTATGGAAAGTGGAATTTTTCCATATTTCAGATGAAAAAAGCAAAGAATGAAAACATCATCTTCTGTGTTTAGATTGGCAGAAGCAGAACACCAGCTTGACTCCACCCAGCAAAACGTGTCTCTGCTCAATGACAGGCTTGAGGAGGAAAGGGTGCGGAGACAGGCAGCGGAAGACGCACTGGGATTGGCTGAGCAGAGGTTTAAGGGGTAATAGGGCAGATAATTTTTTTTCTGCTGTGATGGCAAACTCCCCAGGCAAAATGCCTACATTAATATTAATACAAATGATTATTATTTTGAATAATACTGTCTGTGTGTCTGTGTGTGTCAGTATGGAACCCAGCCCTTCCAGATCTTCTCAGCGAGACTTCAGTATACAGTTAGAGACGGAGGAGGAGTGGGAAGCTCTGATTTTAGATCCAAAGCAACACCTGCTTACACGCACAGTAAGTCTCCCAAAATATAATACCCAAGTCCCACGTAAGTGTTCTGGTATCCCGAAATCCCAGATGAGGTGAAGACGTGGAACACCCTTGTTTCATGGACATACCACAGCATTAAACGTGACTATAAAAAAAAAAAAAGTATAACGTTTCATTTCTTACACGCCCGTCCTTGCTGAAAATGTTTATGATTTGCTATCGTCTTTATTTCCAGATGAAGAGTGGTGTCCACTCGTGCCGCCGCTGGTTGAGAGGCCGCAGTCTTTACTGCTCCAAGATGCTGACATCCAGAGCAAAATCCCGCTACTTCTTCCTGACCTACCTGCTCGCACTCCATGTCCTCGTCTTCATGTGCTTCACTGGAGCTTTATAGGCATATCGATTTCAACAGTCCCAAACCACGACCTGTTTGTTATTTCATTCAATTTTGTCAATCACTCTTCACTCGTAGAAGTGTAAAAGAGTGTGTTCATATTCGATATTAATATTGATATCAAACCAAAATGAACTCTCTCAAAATATCAATGTATAACTTCCGCTCTTCTGCTGTAGCTAGTTGGGTTTTTTTTTTTTTTTGCTTTGTGCAACAAAAAGGACGAAACAAAGCACGCGAATTAGCTTGCTTGCCCCCAAACTACATACAACTGCATCAAACGTTATGTAAAAATAGTCCCACTATGAATTAAGTACTGATTCAGCTACGCAGTAAGTGAGGTGTTATTTCCACATACTGTATACTACAGTAGGTCTTTCCAAAATACTTTGTCTTCCGTGTGTGTGTGTGTGTGGTGGGTTTTTTTTTTTTGTTTTGTTTTTTTGGGTAATCGAATACTCACTACTTATATATATATATACAAACTAACTGATGTATAGCGGCATAGAATGTATCTGTCTTAAAAGCGTCAGCTTAACATCAGCTGGGTGTGTCAAGATGACACCGTAATCCGAGTTCAGATTTGCATAAATATTTCTTACCACGCTAAACAATACTGAAAAAATCTGCGTCCATGCTAAACTAGGGATTCTTCAGTCATAAGGTTCAACTGAGGGACGTGTCGGTGTTTGGTAACTGATGGTCGTTTTAAACAGTTTTGGTAGCACACTACATAGAACGAATAGCCTGAGCTGACATGTCGGATGTCACCGCGTCCACTGGTGAGCGCGTCTGTCGTTTTTTCACTGCTGATGAGGTTCTTGCACTAAGCGTTTATTTATAGATTCCAGACCATCTAGCTGGGCCACCAGTCACAATTTCTGAGACAGGACTCTGCATGAGCTACAGGTTAGGCGTGTGTCAAGATTACATTTTGATATTGCCATAATTTCTGTAACCTTTAAACATGGTTTATGCTACTATGACCATATTGTACTTAAACAAAAATACCATCCTCCTGAGTTGGATCAATGTCCGCAAACGTACGCTTTCACCATCAATAACAAGTTCAATTAATCTGAGCTAAGACCCTTAGAAGACAGCTTTTTTCAATTGGACAGAATTGATTTCGCTGCACAAAATGCTGCCTGTATTGGCAGCCTCCTCTAGGACTTAACACAAGAGGTGTGATAGTATTGTGCATGTGGAATATTGCAATATGTTATGTGACCGATCATCAGCACGTACGTAGTGCGCTCGCGTGCGTGAGAATTTGGATTGTTGGTTTTGTTTTGTTTTTTCTACACTGAAGTGAGTCGAATATGCTCGAGAAGTGTGTATGGGATTTAAAGTGGTGAGTATTTACTACACCGTGTGTGTGTGTGTGTGTGTGTGTGAGAGAGCGAGAGAGAGTTACATTACCATCATAGCTCCTTTAAAACTCATTTCCATCGTGTGCTGAAATACAGTTTTTGCAACACACACTTGATGCGAGAATGCTGTGTAAATTGTGTGCGTTTGTGTAGGTTGTGCCTGTTGCGACTACTTGGAGGTTTGGACACTGTGTGTGTGTGTGTGTGTGTGTATTTAATTATACTGTGAGATTAAAGATGGTGAATGCATGGTACAAGAAGCATTAATGACCGCGTCTACAGATTGTAGTGTCTCCTGCTCAAACATGCCTTGTTCAGCTCATCGGTTCCTTAACCCAAACTGCATGCAGTGTTTATGCACATTAGTCTGTTGGAGCGATGTGTTGTCAGTATTTTTCTGCTCTAGCACCCCTTATTCAGCTCCTCAGATCATTACCATACACTTCCTACTTCACTGTAACACTCAGGCGCGCATTTTGATCTGAGAAGTTGCCTGAAATGTAGGTGAGTTTAATCCGGTGGGTTAGAGATCGTTTTAGTACGTTCCTGCTGCTGAAAACCTGCTCACTGCTCATAGCCATTTTTCTCAGTGTTAAAACTGCCGCAGTGCATTGTGGGCAATGTGTACGGTCTCTCAAAAGTGCGAGAATAAAATAAAGACAGTGGAGAAGACCTGTTAGATTGCATTTTGTGTGTTTACACTCTTAAAAAAATAAATAAATAAAAAGTTGGCGTTCTAGTAAATCCAGTAAGTAGACATGTACCAAGTGCATCACAGGAAACTAACACGATGATGTACCTGAATGTGTCAACTCATTAATATATATATTTGAAAATAAACGAGTAGTTGCATGTGTGACGTGGGTGTGTTCTGAGGTGGGTTAGAGCAGGAACAACTGTAACGCGCAGAGCACAGCTGGAAAACACTGCTGTACATTATGCTATGTGTGTATATATTTTACAGAAGATGTACTATATTTAACACTGTTTACAGGCTGATTTACTGTATGATGCTGTTCTCTAAAGTGATCTGTAAATATGGGATGATTTAGAGCAAAATGGATCTGTATTTAAAATGAAAAGTACTGAGTGGATTCAAATGGTCATTTTCTATATAGGGTCTATTTTTGAGGAGAATGATTAGACTCGTGGAGAGAGACTGTCTGTCCTCAGTTAGTGGGCTAAAATGTGTGCAATATAGTGGAATTGTTTTTTTTGTTTTTTGTTTTTTTAATGAAGTTCATTTTAAATAAAGCTATTAGAAAACTTTATATTGAAACAGTTACTCGGTTCAATTTTATTTGTATAACATACTGACGACAGTCCCACGAAGCAGCTTTTCAGAAATCTGAATGAAAATTTCTACTTGGATCCCTAATGAGCAAGCCAGAGGTGACCATGTGGAGGCAAAACTCTCTGAGAAGACGTGAGGGGAATAAAACTTTGAGAGGAACCAGATTTGAAAGAGAACCCATCGTCTTTTGGGTGATACTGAATAGTGGGATATTAGTTTCTATGATTACAGCAGTTCTTGGGTACATGCTTACAGTATCCAGGTGAGATTATCCACTGAAGAAAGGGTAAGTGTTGGGCATACATTCTATTTGGGAAGTGACTTTAGGGTAACTTGTCCACTGCAGCAGACACCATTTTGTTTTGTTAACCACAAATCTATCTTCACTTCATTGTACCACAATTCTGATGGAAATGTTGCCCCGAATGCCCTTTTCATGCTCAGGGCTCATCCTGATGGTGGGTGTATGTGTGCACAGGTGGTAATAGAAATGGCTGGAGGCAATGAGAGATGTCTATTTACATTTTAAAAACACCAGTCGTTTTTAATGAGCTCTTTTATTTGCTGTATATCTTGGCACAAACTGACCTGAATGATGTCTCTGTAATAGAGCTGAACAGATGTAAAGTATGACTTCATATGCTCTGGTTTCCCTTTCCCTACCCGTGGCCCTTAAGTCTAAAGGGGTAATGCAATAATTATGCAGTAATGATGAAATAACAGTTTGGAAGCTTCTATTACTTCTATAGTCATTCACGATTACTGTAGTTGTAACACAATGGAAATTCCTGGTGAAAGATCACCTTACCCACAATCCTAAAGCTTAAATCATCAATATATCAGATATGTGAGTGTAGTCAATTAAACGGCTGAACTGTGATCGCCACCCCCCACCCAAAAAGAAAATCAGGAACACCAAAAGACTCAGCAGACCTCTATGATGACAGAAGAATAATTTTCCTGTTGAGGAAAAACTCCTTCACAACAGTGGGCCAGATCAAGATCATCCTCCTGGAGCTAAGGTGGCCTGTCTGTATCGATGTCATCGGGAAGACATCACCAGAGTAAACACAGAGGGTTTGCGACAAGATGTAAACCCCATTCTTATAAACAGGAAAACCAACATAAAAAAACGATAGTATTTCGTACACCGTTCACCAGATTTGGATGTAAATACCCACACACTGAAGCTGAAAACCAGCATCTGAGCCCATATTTACTTTCAACTCCAGTATATTGTTGTAGACCGCTAAAATGCTAACTTTGAACATAAAGTTCTCAGGGATTACATTATTATAAAATTCTTAAATGGAAAAAGCTATAGCAAAAACAGTATAATTGCTTCAATACAGTTTTCTGCCCAAGGATACTTCGGCAAGTGGAGACACGTGGGCTGGGAATCGAACCACCTACCCTACGATCAGCAGACAAACCGCTCTACCGCCTGAGCCACAGCTGATTATAGGTAAGCAGTCATTTGAAGAGTTGCAGGACATCCTGATAGCAGTAGGAACAGCAGTTACATGGAGAATAATAATCAATAAACTGCATGCAAAAATCTTCTGCTAAAAAATAAGTATAGAGATGTGTGACTACAAGTATTTACAGAAATCAGAACTTTTTTGGAACAATACACCAGTGAGCCATAACATTAAAACCACCTGCCTAATATTGTGAAAGTCCCACTTATACTGCCAAAACAGCTCTGAGCTGTAGAGGCATGGACTCCTCAAGACCTCTGAAGGTGTGCTGCTGTATCTGGCACCAAGACATTAGGAGCAGATCCTTTAAGTCATTGGTGTCAAACGCTAGAGGGTTCAATCCGGCCCGCAGGACGAATTTTAAAAGTGGAGAAAAAAAAATGCATAAAAGACACGAACTTGTCATTTTTAATAAAATGCTATTCCTGAATTTTCCGCTGGGGGGGTAAAAGACGCGGCACATCTCTGGGACTGAACAGCAGATGGCAGCAATGCGACGTCTGCTGTTTGTTATCACAGAGTAGTCTACTCTATTTTCTACTCGTCCCCACACCCTCATTAGACAAAATGTCTGCCAAAAAGCAGAAGAGTGGATACAGAGTGTAGAGGTCTCCATAGATCAGACTGGTTTGTCCAATGCTCAATCAGATTGAGACCTGGTGAATTCCGAGGCCAAGTCAACAACTCAAACCATTCCTGAACTGTTTTTGCAGTGTGGAAAGCCACATCCTGCTGAAATACACCACTGTCATTAGGAAACACCATTTCCATGAAGGGGTGTACTTGATCTAGGTAGATGGTAAAAATTTACATCCACATGAATGCCAGGATCCAAGGTTTCCCAGAGCATCACTCATCTCATTATGTTTGGAGAAAGAAGGGTTGTGCATTCGATACCATGGACACCATCAGTACATCAGTGAAGAGATGTACCGGGACATATTAGAACAGAATTGATCTCATCAGCCAAGAAACTAAGATTGACGTTTCAACAAGATAATGACCCAGACATTCACAGTGTACATTACAGCAGTTATAGACAGTCGTTCCTTTTCCAGAATCTGTTTCTTTTCTCTCTGTATTGAAGTTTCAGCTTGTCATGTTACTGAGAAACTGCAAACACAAAGTCTTCTGTCCTGAATATTGAAGACTTTAAATATTTTGTTAAGTAACATTTCTTTTTTAAGTCATTCATTATTATTATTTTATATTATGTAGAGTGGCAGCCATAAACGCCCCTGAGAATGAATTGTTTTTATAGAAATGATAACATGTAACCAGTGCAATAATATAATGATCTGAATGATGTATTATTTTAATTATTGCCAGCACTACTATAAGAGCTATACGGTTACCAAATAATTAAACTCCTTCTGACCAATCAGATTTGAGAGCAACGCAGTATTATTGTGAATAATCTATGGTTTTCTAAATCATATTTATGTTAAATGTACAGCATATTCATTTTGGAACATGTTTATGTTCATTAGAGAAAACAAAAAGCAAATAAACCTTCATCGTGGGAAAAACAATTGAGTATTGAGTGAATTTAAAATGGAGCTGAACTGAACATAGCAATTTGAACATGATCAGAATTAGAGATTTCTTTATAGCAGAGCGCTAGTGGCGTTTATGATTGACAGCACAGTTCCGTAGAGACAAGGCCATTCTCCTCCATTTTAACACCACAGACTTACTTATTTATAGATTATGTGTGTGTTGGGCCTAACTGACAGCTTTATTCTTCCAGCATTCACTTTCATTTCTGTTCACTAAAACTGTTAGTTTGTTGCTCTCTCTCTCTCTCTCTCTCTCTCTCTCTCGTTGGACAACTACAGTGTCCAACGGAATACATGGATCATATTTCTGCTCTCAAGTCAGCTGGCATACCCACAAATGGCTCCACAAAAGAGCAAGATCAGAGCTCCAGCCTGAGACCCAAGAGGTGGTTTTGCCTGCAGAGCTCCTGCCAGAGGTCAACAAGGCAACCTCGGCTCCAGAGCCCCAGTTGGAGGCCAACATGGCGACTTCCTCCGCGTTGCTGTCTGGGGTCGAGAAGATGGCCTCCCAAGCCACGTTCCTGTCTGGGGTCACCGAGATGGCTTCCACAGCCATGTTCCTGTCTGATGGCGACAAGACAACCTCCCAAGCCAGGTTCCTGTTTGAGGGCAATAGCACTACCTCCCATACCATGTTCCTGCCTAAGGTCGACGTCATGACCAACCAAGTTCTGCTCTCACCTGAGTCTGCTGAAACAGACAACGAAGTTCCGCCTGGAGAGTCAATAGAGAATGATTCTGGGCGCTGCTCAACCTCCCTGTTCACCCGAGGACATTACTTCGCCATTGTGGCCAAGAACTTCACTTTGTTTTCCTGTTCCGCTAATGATGTCACCCAGCCATCTGACCCCAGTGAGCCAGTTGCCAACCCAGCTTGCTGCCCGAATGAGCCATGTCCACCTCCTGGCTCCTCTGGGAAAGGACCAAATCCTAGACAATGCCTGCCTCAGGCCCACCATACCTTTCCTCACCTTCCACCATAGCATTCCTTGCTGTCCAATATAGCCTTCCTCTGATGATAAAATATATACATATTTAGAATTTGTTATTATTCGTCTGTTGTCTTTTATCTTTTACTTTGTATAACTAGGTTATATAAGTTTCATGATAATTAAGATAGTGTGTTACAGATCCTGGCACTACCCATTTCATTTTTGCATGGAGAGAAATGTTCCTTAAACCTAGTCTGAACTCAGGAACTTTTTATGAACATACACACACATGCACAAGACCTACCACAGAGAGTCTGATCACCTTTTCACCCACAAACATCTAACTGCTGACGCCTGCGTAACAAATGACCATCTAATATTAACTAAGTGTCTGACATTGTCTCTGTGCAGAAGAACCTGCACATGTCCTTTCCATCGATGGCAAAAGTATGTCTGTCCACACACACACACACACACACACACAGAGGGACTTTGTGTCCAAAAAAGGTTGTGGGTTTTATGAAGGTGTGTGTATAAATACTGAGAGCAGGTGAGCACATTGTCCACTATCTAAAGGGAGCGAAAGAGTCTCTTCTTCCCCTCTACAAAGTGAGTCTGTTATTTATTTATTATTTATTTTTTCTTCATTATTCATGTATATATCTTCTAGCTTTTTTGGTCCTTTTTTGGTTTTTAATTTTATTTAGTTCTCTTTTTAATCAATTTGTAATAATAATAATAATAATAATAATAAAATAAAAATTAAGTTAAGAACCATTTAAAACACTATGTAATAAAACTGCATAGTCATATTAACTCTTCTACTAAAATTACATAGTACTTCAAATGTCCAAAATACCAAAATATATATATTTTAAATTGGCACATTCAATGGTTCATATTTGTTAAGGAATCTATTAGATTTACTATTCACATAACTTAATTTTTATTCAGTTATTTTTCTTTCTTTCTTTCTTTCTTTCTTTCTTTCTTTCTTTCTTTCTTTCTTTCTTGCTTTCTTTCGTGTGTGTAGGTCCTCAGCTGTGTGAGAGAAGATGTGTGATGAAGAAGAAACCACTGCACTGGTGTGTGATAATGGTTCTGGACTGGTTAAAGCTGGATTTGCTGGTGATGATGCTCCCAGAGCCGTTTTCCCCTCCATTGTTGGCAGGCCTCGCCATCAGGTTATTGAGTTTTACAAAACAGATCTTCAGTAACGTTCCATTGCGGTCTTTCTAATTAAGCATGATTGTTAGGAGCGTATTGGTTACAGTTGCAAACTTCTTCATTTATTCTCTCTCAGTGATGAATAACAGATTGTTGGGTGATATGTGTTTCAGGGTGTGATGGTGGGTATGGGTCAGAAGGACAGCTATGTAGGTGATGAAGCTCAAAGCAAAAGAGGCATTCTGACCCTCAAATATCCCATTGAGCATGGCATCATCACCAACTGGGATGACATGGAGAAGGTAACACCATGGAATTTTTTTTCTCTGCTTGTATACACTGTGATCAAATGTCAAGTTTGCAGTATCACACTAAATCACACTGCGATTTAACAACACACTAAATCACATTGTACAAGACAAATATTTCCAAGCGTTCTCCATTTTATTGCTCAGCTTTCTTGCATTGACTTACATTTCCACCCACTGTGAGGCCTGACTGGGGTTTGATTACTTTCAGCAGCTTTGCTATTATCACTCTGTCATGACAGTTAGATGGTTCTGAGCAACTACTGAACAGTGACATTCTAGCATATACACTATACGGTTTGTCCAATGTCCTTTATATGTCATGGGCTACCTTGACCTGGCTATTAAATATACTTACCCTGCTGAGTTTGGTGTTCAGGATATGACCAAGTAAATAACTTTTTTTTTTCTACAAATACAAATACAGTGGGGTCCAAAGGTCTGAGAGCATTAGTGAGATAGAGTTTCTTAGTATTTGGTGTATGTCCCCTTTTTGCATTAATGACACTGGGCACTCAAGCTGACACAGACTCCACAAGTCTGTGTTAAACCTTATGGTCCATGTCAGATTAAATCCATTTGCATGTCGTATGAACATGTGCTTTAGTTGGGATTGGACTCATGGACAATCCGACGTTCTACAAAGGAGTTAACATGATCGATTTCACAAATTTGCTTGAATATACCCGACTGTATATTTGGCCACAATCTAAACACCCATCATATTTTTACATGTGGGTTGGATTGTGTTTTTTTTTTTCCCCCTTTCTCAGATTTGGCATCACACTTTTTACAATGAGCTGCGAGTGGCTCCTGAGGAGCATCCAGTCCTACTCACTGAAGCTCCTCTCAATCCCAAAGCCAACAGAGAGAAGATGACACAGGTGAGTGTCATCTATCTATTTGTCTGTCTGTCTGTCTATTTACTTATAGAAAGAAGTGTGGTGTGATGCATTACCACCCTGAAGTTAATCATTTTCCTACAACAGCACCTCCAGAAATGTGCCCATGCTAACCCTTTAAAAATATATATTAAAGAATGACATGCCATACTTTTTTATTTTATCCATTTATAGATAGATTTATTATTGTGGAGCTTCCGTGAAGCAAGCTCCTGTTAACACTTACGTCATAGCAGCTATAAACAGTCATTCCATCCCATTCTTTAAAAGTTATTCAAACAAAAGGAATGCAGCTTGTTACCAGGAAACCACAAAAACACAATATTCTTTGTCCCTGAAGTCTTGCCCATGGTGGAAAACTTGACTGACACTGGAGACTCCTTCCAAAAATGCTGAATATATGTCTCCTTACTGAAAACTTCACCATATCAATGAGTATACATTGTTCTTTGCTAAAAAAAGAAAAAAAAAAGAAAACGTTTTTAGTGTGTTTATTATTAGAAATAGATTATGTGCAATGCCCGCCATACCTGGGAATTAGCCAATGATAATGCATTACACAGAGCATATTAATTTTGTGATTTGCCTTTTTAAATCTAAGGGTATGGCCATTTTGACATGTAGCGCATCTCAATAATAACGGAAAAGGCAGAAAGTATTACAGAAATTTACCTAGCCCATCTCTGTCCTGCTCAGTGTTGTAATACCCACTGTTTTCTCATCTGTGTGTAGATCATGTTTGAGACCTTTAATGTCCCTGCCATGTATGTGGCCATTCAGGCTGTGCTGTCACTATATGCATCCGGCCGTACCACTGGTGAGAAAACACACTTACACACACTAGACTACATTTAAGGCATTTGGCAGATACCAATCTCATTTATACAACTGAGCATTTGAGGGTTAAGGGCCTTGCTCAAGGGCCCAGCAGTGGCATCTTGGCAGTAGTGGGATTTGAACTCACAACCTTCCGATCAGTAGTCCAATGGCTTAACCACTGAGCTACCACTGACAATTGACTAGGCTTTTAATGTTACATTGCAGTTTACATTGCGGTTTACAGATATGCAGTCACTTTTGTGTGCGTGCGTGCGTGCATGAGAGAGAGAGAGAGAGAGAGAGAGAGAGAGAGAGACAGAGAGAGAGAGAGAGAGAGACTAACAGTTTTAGTGAACAGAAATAAAAGTGGATGCTGGAAGAATGAAGCTGTCAGTTAGGCCCAACACACACATAATCTATAAATAATCTGGCCTTGTCTCTTCTGAACTGTGCTGTCAATCATAAACGCCACAAGCGCTTTGCTAGCAAGAAATCTCTAATTCTGATCATGTTCAAATTGCTATGTTCAGTTCAGCTCAATTTTAAGAGAGAGAGACAGACAAATTACAGGCATCCATGGAACAACAAAGGCACAGGTTCAGCTACATGTAAGCTATGGTGTTCAGCTACATTCTGTTTATCACGAATGACTGTTTTTAATGACGCAATATACAGTACTAGTTAGCATGTTGAAGAGATTGCTCACTATGTATAGGTAATGCTAGAGAAATAACAGTAACATTAACTAAGTAGGTAGCAGAATAATGTTAGCTCAGTGGAATGTTTAGGCTTATGATCAGCTTAGCTAATGGAGGAAAACTATGCTATCTTATTCTAAGCAGTACATCAAGCTGGAAAATAGGGAAAATTCAATAATGATGAGTTTTGTGACAAAAGAATCAAGTTTAACTTCCTCCCTGTTCTGACCCACGGATAACATCATGTATCAAATGGCAAATGGCACACTTATATAGCACTTTTATACACACTTTTACACTGTCTCATTCACCCATTCATACACACATTCACACACCAGTGGTAGCAGAGCTGCCATTGTAAGGCGCTAACTTGCCATCAGGAGCAACTTGGGGTTCAGTGTGTTGGCCAAGGACACTTTGGCATGTGGAGTCATGTTGGTCGGGAATCGAACCGCCAACCCTACGATTAGTGGACAACCCGCTCTACCACCTGATCCACAGCTGCCCCCAAACTTTTAATATGACATTATGGAGTTTCTTTTCATTAATAAAAAAATAAAATAAAAAAACCCAAATCAAACCTTTCAGTTATATTTTGTGTGTGTATTTGTGTGTGTGTGTATTTGTAGGTATCGTGTTGGACGCCGGTGATGGCGTGACCCACAATGTGCCGGTGTATGAGGGTTACGCTCTTCCTCATGCCATCATGAGATTGGATTTGGCCGGTCGAGATCTGACTGATTATCTGATGAAGATTCTCACTGAGAGAGGATACAGCTTCGTCACTACAGGTGATCATGATTTCCTACCAACTGTTGTCACATAAACACGTTCAAACAGTTGTTTGTGTGTGTGTGTGTGTGTGTGTGTGTGTGTGTGTGTGCATGCAACATTCTGAAATAGAGGTCATCATCCATGTCATGTGCCTAAAAGAATTTTAATCCCGCTGCACATTCATCAACAGGTGGTGTGTGTGTGTGTGTGTGTTTGTTTTTAGAGGTCTGGAATGAATATACAAATGGAATGTAAAGTTCGCTGAGTGTTTCCATGGTTAAAGAAGATGGCATTAACCGTTAAAAGGCTGGGATAGGGATCATGTCTTTCATATTGCTGAATAATTTATGAATTATTTGGTGTAAAGTCTTACGTTCAGCAGAGGTCTGTCACTTAACTGTTAAAAAAACACTTGCAAATCCACTCAGAGCTGCACAGTGTGGCAAGATACAAGGTTTTTGCATTTGGATTGCCTATTAAACATATGCATCACAAACAGGGAAAAAAAAATATATATATATATATATATATATATATATATATATATATATATATATATATATATATATATATATATATATATATATATATATGTTTATTACATGTTTATTGAATGTTATATCCAATTAAAAAAAAAACTGCAGCAGCGGTGTAATTATTCAGTCAGTGAGAGAAACTGCTTGAACAGTTTACATGAACGTTTTAAAAGGATCAGAGAGTTTATCACAACAGGGTTAATTATTAAATCCACTCATTCCAGGCCAGCTTTCAATCTCGCCATGTCACACCTGAAATTTTCTTGTAATGTCATAATTAATTAATACCAGTAATATTAATGGAATCGCTGTGTCAGATTTGCTTATAAGAGTAAACAATCATTCTCATATATTGTCACCTCTGTAAATAACACAGTCATTGGAAATATTCTAACACTGCATGTATGCATGCTACAGAGGCATAAAGGCACATTGTTGTCACATTAATGTCTATATACAGTAATGGTATGTTTGTGTGCGTGTGTGTGTGTGTGTGTGTGTGTGCACATTCTAATATGGACAGTCTAGTTGTTTATGGAAATCTTATATATTTTTATATCCATGTTTTTGTATAGTTTGTACACAGGATGGGCTTTTAAGATTTGGAAGTCTCTATAATATCACTAATCAAAGACTGTTCCTTTTTGCCTGTTTTCATGATTTTATTTATTTTTTTATTATATCTAAACGTATTCTTCATCCTCAGCTGAGCGTGAGATAGTGAGGGACATTAAGGAAAAGCTGTGCTACGTTGCTCTGGACTTCGAGAATGAGATGGCCACTGCTGCTTCTTCTTCTTCTCTGGAAAAATCGTATGAGCTCCCTGACGGTCAGGTCATCACCATTGGCAATGAGCGTTTCCGCTGCCCAGAGACTCTCTTCCAGCCTTCTTTCATTGGTCAGTTCAATTTTTATGTCTTTGTCCTGTTGGCTCAGCCATAAACCAGTCACTTAATAATAAAAGTATAGAACTGCAAGAAGTTGTTAAGAATGTGTTGACTGAGTTGAAACTAAATGTATGGTACCACTTTTTTCTTCAGGTATGGAGTCGGCTGGTATCCATGAAACTACATATAATGGCATAATGAAGTGTGACATTGACATCCGTAAAGACCTTTATGCCAATAATGTGCTGTCTGGAGGCACCACCATGTATCCGGGTATTGGAGACAGGATGCAGAAAGAGATCACTGCTTTGGCTCCCAGCACCATGAAGATCAAGGTAATGTTCCCTTAATAATTTACATAAATATTATGTACATCAGGATTTTTTCTTCAAATACTGTGATATATATTTTTTGCCATATAGTTCACCTACATTGATGAATTGTTAGTGCCCTTTAACTTGCCTGAATGGATGAATTCCATTGAACAAATGGAATTTCCATGAGCTGTCCCCTAATTTTATTCAACTTACACATTTATTTATTTAGCATTCATTTTAAGGCAGCAGTAACTTTCTTTAAATGAAACAACTGCTATTAAAACAGTAAAACACTGTGTTTATACTGCAAATACAGTACCCTCCACTAATATTGGCACCCTTGGTAAATATGAGCAAAGAAGGCTATGAAAAATTGTCTTTATTTTTTAAGGTTTGATCTTTTGTTAAAAAAAAAAAGTTCACAAAAATACTCTGCTCTCATGGATATCAAACAATTAAAAACACAACACAGGTTTATTTTTGTTAAATATAGGCGTGCAACAATTATTGGCACCCTTTTACAGTCAATACTTCGTGCTACCTCCCTTTGTCAAGATAAAAGCTCGGGGTCTTCTCCTATAATGTCTGATGAGGTTGGAGAATACATGGCAAGGGATCGGAGACCATTCCTCCATACAGTATCTCTCCAGATCCTCAATGGAAATCCTTCAATGGAAGATCCAACCACGGTCCATTTTAAGGTTTCTGGCAGAGGCAGTCAGGTTTTCATTTAATATCTGTTGATATTTGATAGGATAGATGGCATCATGGAGTTTAGCATAATATCCAGGTCCTCTGGCAAAAAACAACCGCAAAACCTTAAAGAGCCACCACCATATTTAACCATGGGCATGAGGTACTTTTCCATATGGCTACCTGTCAGTGTGCCAAAACCACCTCTGGTGTTTATTGCCAAAAAGCTTTATTTTGGTTTCATCTGACCATAGAACCCGATCCCATTTGAAGTTCCAGTAGTGTCTGGCAACCTGAAGATGCTTGAGTTTGTTTTGGATGAGAGTAGAGGGTTTTTTTTTCTTGTAGTTTTGGAGACTTTCTTTTTCTTTTTTTTTCTGTCTTTAATTTATTTATTCATTTTCATAGGATTCATTTATATGTGATTCATTTTCACATGATTCATTTACATGTGATTCATTTTCATGTCATTCATTTACCTCTTCTCCTCTCTCCTCCCTTCCCCCTCCCAAATATCCCATTGAGAAGAAAAAAAACAAATTGAGCAACATACAGCAGCAAACACCCACAGGTCCCTTTTCCTGTCATACTAACAAAGGAAAACAAAATTAAAAGTACTGACTCTAACTGAGTCACGGTCGCAGTGAGAGACTTGATAGTAGTCTTCATATGAACTATGTCATCAGTGCAACCGGAGAGCGCGAGCCCCATTTCCCCAACAGTACCTTTCAGTGTTGATATAGTATCCTTGGTAGCGACTTTATCACTAGCCTGCTGTGTTTTTTGGAGACTTTCTGACCAAAATACGCAACTAACTTCTGCAATTCTCCAGCTGTGATCCTTGGAGATTTTTTGGCCACTCGAACCATCCTCTTCACAGTGTGTTGAGACGATATAGACACACGTCCTCTTCCAGGTTGATTCATAACATTTCCAGTTGACTGGAACTTCTTAATTATTGCCCTGATGGTGAAAATGGCCATTTTCAATTCTTGTGCTATTTTCTTATAGCCACGCCCCATTTGGTGAAGCTCAACAACCTTTTGCCGCCTATCACAACTATATTCCTTAGTCTTAACCATTGTTATTAATGATTAAGGGAACTTGGCCTATGTGTTACCTCATATTTATACCCATGTGAAACATGATGTCATGGTTGAACCATTTCTGTTCCTAGTCACCCAGGTGTACTAAAAAATATCAATGGGAATATACTTAAAATATATATTTCTCATATGAATTCATATGGGGGCCAATAATTGCTGCGCACCTATATTTAAGGAAGATTTTTTTTTTTTATAAAACCTGTGTTGTGTTTGCAATTGTTTGACCTCAGTTAGAGCAGAGTACTTTTGTGAATTTTTTGTTTGACAAAATATCAAAAGGTTAAACACAAAAAACTATTTTTCACAGCCTTCATTGCTCATATTTACCAATGGTGCCATTAGTGGAGGGTACTGCAACCATCCTGGAAAACCCCAAATAACAATTGAACTGAAAACATCACAGATCTCAGGTCGTGTAGGCTAATATTCAGTTACATAAATAAATAGAATTATGGTATTGCATTCATAGTCTTGAATGATGTCTATGAATGCATAGTCATGCATAGTCATTCATAGACGTGTGCAATGCTGACTTTACATTTGGCCAAATTCTATTAGAAGAAACTGCTCTCTCTGAGGCAAGATTCTCTAAATTCTCTAAATGCTGTCTATGTAGGCAGACTTCTACAAAATTACAGAGTTCAGATGTATAACCAATTACCAGTTTTCTATACTCATACTTTGGTATGATCGATTATTGCTACAACCTTAGACTCAAGCATAGAAGGGGAAGCTACACACAAACATTACATAATGTTCTTCCACTTGCTTCTTTTAGTAATAGATTTATTCCAGATCTCCAGATTTACACCAAATCCAGAACGATATCTACTGCACCTTTAATCAGTCTGTTTATTCCCCAGACACATATTATATCATCGCATGTCTCTTCTTAAAATATGTAGATTAAATCTTGTTTTAATATGGCTATAAAAGTTTTTGGTCACTTTGAAATAAGCCAAACTCTCTCTCTCTCTCTCTCTCTCTCTCTCACACACACACACACACACACACACACACATGTAGATGATTGCTCCTCCTGAGCGTAAATACTCAGTCTGGATTGGAGGCTCCATCTTGGCTTCTCTGTCCACATTCCAACAGATGTGGATCAGCAAGGATGAGTATGAAGAGGCTGGACCTTCCATTGTCCACAGAAAGTGCTTCTAAACACACTCCGAGGCACTTCCATGCATGCACACAATTCACATGTACCTCAGCTCACACCCTCATGAGGATTGGTGAATACACTGTCAGTAGTGTGGTTTCCAGGCTCCTATTTGTACGCAAATTTGACATTTTGCTGAATTTTTAAAAGAGCGCATAATTTTTGTGAAACATTTGGATTATAGCACCCCTTTTAATATCCAGTTTCAGCAGAGCACTGATTAAGCCTGTAACTCAGAACATGATTGTGTTTACGTTCATGTTTTATTTTGATTTTAATTCAATTGCAATAAATTTTGGTACAAACCCACATTCATTGTTTTTGGTATTTTTTGTATTGGTAAAATGAACAAAAATAATATTTGTGTCTCAGTTGTTTTCCTGGATTCTCTTAGTCTATTTTTAGGACTTGTGTGAAAATCTGATGATGTTTTAGGTCATATTTATTCAGATATATAGAAAATTCTAAAGGTTTCACAAACTTTCAAGCACTACTGTATTCATTCATTGTGTCCACAGTTATGGGCAATGAAGACTTGAGGTTTTATGCATTCTGTGCTGCTTTTCTGCTTACCACAGTTGTATAGAGCGATTATATGAGTACATACTACATCCTTCCTGGCAGCCTGAACCAATCTGACCATTTTCCTCTGACCTCCCTTATCAACAAGGTGTTTTCACCTACAGAACTGTCGCTCACTCAATGTCTTTGGTTTTTCAACCATTCTATTTAAACTCTACACACTGTTGTGCATGAAAATCCTGGGAGATCAGCATTTTCTGAAATAATCATATCCATGCCACAATCAAAGTCATAGAGGTCACACTTTTTCTTCAATCTGTTGTTTGATGTGAGCATTAACGGAAGCTCTTGACCTGTATCTGCACGATTTTTTTTGCATATATTGGCAGATTAGATAACTGCAAGAATGCGCAGGTGTACAGGTGCTCCTATTAACGTGGAAAATGAGTGTATGTGTGCATACTTACATACAATTTTCTGTTTATATATTATAGAAATATTAATACATGAAAATATTAGAAAATATATACAAATATTAGTATATATATATATATATACTATGTGATTATATCTTTTCATGTGACAACACTGAAGAAATGACACTTTGCTACAATGTAAAGTAGTGAGTGTACAGCTTGTGTAACAGTGTCAATTTGCTGTCCCAGAGCTACACAGGCTGCCACTGGAGTACAATCGATTTTAAACAATCGATGAACATGGATGACATGTTCCTTTACTGAGGGAGAAAAGATTTAAATATTGTCCATGTTACAGTTGCAAATTGATTCAGGAATTCTCCTCACTAACAAAAGCTTCATACACTGAGGGAACATTTACCAGACCATAAGACATGACTAAATATTCATAAAGTCTGTATGAGGTTATGAATGCAATATGCAAATCTAGTTTTGTGAATATCTTTGCTCCTCTTCCTATGTCGTAATAGCATTCAAAACAGTGTTACTATGAATGCAGAATTTAATACACTGAAAAAAGACACTGTAACCCAAAGGTAAAATAGACAAAATATAAAATAAATAATTAAGTCCTGAATGAAATAAATATGCAACAAATATGTTTATGTACAAGTGATTATACATTGTATGTGATAACTATATACAAGTGCATTATGTTGAAAAGATCGCTTGTGAACTAAAAAGGAGTTTTTTGTAAACCTTTATCATCCAATACGAGACCATATTGTTATTGGGACATTAGCCAGTAAGTTTGAGTGTTACTACATACTAGCCAATAGAATGGTTATTCCCACCTCTCAGCTGTTCACGCTAGCAAGGGGGATGGGAAGTGATGCCAGTGGTAACTGAATCATCGTAGCGGTATATTGATGCTTACTTTCTGTTACAGGTATAAACAACTAACAGTGTGGAATACCACAAGATAGTCTCATTTGGAGGGCATACTCAAGCTAACGTGTCGTTCCATTGCACTGGTCAGGTTTTATTGTTGGATTCAGATGTTGAGTGATCGCGGTTACTAGTGATAAATAAGTCCCGAACTGGCGGTGGAGATTCTGGAGATCCTTGGAGAAACTGCTCCAGTTCTGGATGGCAAAAAACCCCCACTTGATATAGAGCCTGGTTGTAGCTAGGAGGTTGCAACTTACAGACAGTGAGCCAGAGATCCTTGATCTGTTTCCCCTTGGCCCAAGGGGTCAGGTAGAACTGTGTGCACACTGACACTTGTTTTCCCTGTAGGAAGCGCCAACCTTGCATTAATCTAATATCGGTGCAGTCGATGGACTGTGAATGTTTATTTTAACAGACCCGGGTCTAGTTTATTTTGAGTGCAATCACAACTGTACTGAGCTTTTATTGTTTTTGATACTTTTCTTCTTTTGTATATTTGGGATCCCACTTTTCCATTTTATTACTTTGACATTGCACTTGTAGCAATGGCAAACATACACTTTGTGCATTGCATTTAATATATGCAGTTAAACTAATCTTTTTGCCTTGTGTTGTTATTTCACAACCGTAATCCAACTTTTGGCTTCAGCGAGTGAACCTTTGATCTTCTGATCTGAATCTCGGCACCTTGACTACTCATTACTGTCATGCGAATCTGTGGTTACCTAGAATAGTGGCCAGTCTTTGAGTAGCTGGTTACATACTAAATTGTGGTGAGCACAGTCAGGAACCATTAAGATATTGGATATCCACTGTAGAATATTATATTTTGCGCTTTTTGATCATTTCCAATGCAGCTTTGCACTGTTGCTGCATTATGGATGTGGTCGATAAGTTTGGAGTTAAGGTACCCAATGTGCTGATAGTGAGTGGGTTAACTAGATCAGAGAGAGATGAATCCATTTTTAACGTACTAAAACAGCATGGCTCAGACAATAGAACCCTAACTGTATATGATAACAGTTCATAAGAGCCTCATAGTAGAGTACACCACGGGGGTAGCGCTACAAACCTTAGGACCCCTGTGTCCTTATGCTCATACTCTCCCTGATGTACAGGGATTAGCTGATATCTATGCACATAAGTTACATAAGTTAGGGGGTGATGTCACTGATCACTAGCTGAATGAGCTAAAGGGGGTAGCTAAGCTGAGTGGGAAGGACTTTGGGGAAGTGCTTAGAGAAATCATGTCGAAGATAGAGATCTCCCTTGAGGCTTTTGAGCCTAGCACACTTTCCAGTGCTCTTCAACTCAAAACTTCTGACACCACTGAGAAACCCCTTCACAGTTTCGACTCCCTGCAACCACCAGGTGAAGGTTCTTTCTTTACCAGAGCTACTTTACTTGACAGCGACCACAATTTGACGCTTCTCAGCTCCATGCCAAAGACACCACTGACTTTAAATCCTTGTGACCTCAATCCACCAGAAGTGCAAAAGATTATAGTAGAGCACGTTAAGAGCCAGAACAAAATCAGTCATACTCATTCTTCTTTGAGACTAGGATTCTTTTCTGGAAAGACACCCAGACCATACAGCGAGACAGACTTTGACACTTGGCATTCTCACGTGGACTTGCTCATGAAAGATGCTTCAATATCTGACCTCGATAAGACAAGAAAGATATATATTTATATAAACTCATCTCTGTGCCTTGTGTTTTTATTCCACTGTTGTAATCCAACTTTTTTCTTCAGCAAGTGAACCTATGATCTTCTGATCTGGACAAATTCCGAACATCTAGATATCTTGACTACTCATTACTGTCATGCAAATCTGTAGTTACCTATAATAGTGGCCAGTCTTTCAGTAGCTGGTTACAACACACTATTAGCATCACAAATATATATATAAATAAGATTTTAATAAGTTTCACTTTTCCCACGTTTTACATTTTTTCCTACATTCTTTTGAATGTCCATGGAATATCAGATGCCACGAGTGTACCTTCTGCCATCATTTATACGTTTGAATGGACATGTAATACGAAGCAATTTGATAATGTGAAATTAAAAATGACCTTATATGGCCATGGACATTGTTTTTGCTCAGGACAGCTGTCATTTGCTGCTATTGTCAAGCAAATGTTTGATGCCATATACAACAGCACTTCACCTTCACATGTTCGCTGAGAGTAGGTTACTGTGTGAGAGGCAGGAATTTGGCCAATAGTTGCTGCAAGCCCTTTAGAATCGACCAATTGGTGTGCGTGAATTACAGAGAGGGTTTAAAGCAAAGCAAATATGCGCATACATGATGCAGTATTAGACCATAAGCACTTCATAATGAAACTTAAGCCAATTCCCAGACATTTTCTCTAATTTAGAAGTCCCGGCTGGACGCTTTATTAAGGTCCGAAAAATAGGACGTATGGTCACCCTAACAAAAGCATTTCAGAGAACAATTTGTGTTCATTTCTACCAAGTTAATTTTGCACGTGAGCCACGGCTGGCAAAAGAGTACCAGAACTATAATCAAACAGCTGTCTGTATTGTGCTATGTCAAAAGATTAATTTCTTTCATTTTAAATAAAAAAAAAATTGTAATCCTGATAGTATTCCTGATAGTTTTTTGTCTCGTAATTACACAACACCGTTACATGTATTCCATTACTCCCCAAGCCTGCTAATAACTGGTCTTGAGCTGCAAAGGTTGAATAATTATCTCATACCTCTGCAAAGCCTTCTGTAACATACAGTAATATCAGACAATGTCAAACATGTTAGGCAAAGATCAAACACAATAACAGAAGTCACAGATGAAAAGCCCCAAACTTACACAGATAATGATATTGTTCACAAAGAAAATCAGTTAACATGTGCTTCAAATAATCTATAAACAGGATATCATAAATAACCAAGGACAAGTCTTTAGTATTCAGACACGGGGGCCCTCTGTTGGTGTGGCGGTGAATTGTCCCTGATAAATGTGATGTATGAATATAGCACACCCACCTCCTCAGTCATTTTCCTATCTGTCTCTTCTAATACTTTCCTCAAATAACAAAATAAAAATTTCTTGTGTACAAATTGAAAATGTTTTTATACTGACTCAATAATGCAGAAATTGTAAAATAAATCTATAGCAAAAAATTTGTATTAAAAAAGGGTGCCTGAGACTTGCAAAGTGTTCTAAAACGTCTTTGTTTTTCCTTTCTCCCTAAATTCTTAAAGCAGTCACTAAACAAGGCTTGAAGCAAACATCATCCATTGTTACAGGAAAACAACACAAGCACTGTGGCAGAGCTTTACCTGAAAGTGCCCTACCTTCTTGACTGGTAATCATGGCAGAGGAAAGCACAGATTGGTAGATGATTTTACTATTACTTGAAATGCTACATGCTTTTAGTAGTCGCCAATTAGTAGTCTGTCCAGAGTGTCCCCTGCCTTGTGCCCCGAGTTCCCTGGGATAGGCTCCAGGCTCCACCATGACCCTGTGTAAGATAAGCGGTACAGAAAATGGATGCATGGCATGTTGGAGCTCATGTCTGTAGTATATCTATACAATATCTACAGTATCTCACAAAAGTGAGTACACCCCTCACATTTTTGTAACAATGTAAAGCCTGAGTGTACAGCTTGTGTAACAGTGTAAATTTGCTGTCCCCTCAAAATAACTCAATCATGTCTAAACCGCTGGCAACAAAAGTGAGTACACCCCTAAGTGAAAATGTCCAAATTGGGCCCAGTTAGCCATTTTCCCTCCCCGGTGTCAGGTGACTTGTGAGTGTTACAAGGTCTCAGGTGTGAATGGGGAGCAGGTGTGTTAAATTTGGTGTCATGGCTCTCACACTTCCTCATACTGGTCACTGGAAGTTCAACATGGCACCTCATGGCAAAGAACTCTCTGAGGATCTGAAATAAAGAATTGTTGCTCTACATAAAGATGGCCTAGGCTATAAGAAGATTGCCAAGACCCTGACACTGAGATACAGCATGCTGTCCAAGACCATAAAGTGGTTTAACAGGACAGGAACAGATATTAAAGGTGCGAATTTATCCCTATTGAGTGAGCCGGTGGTGACGGTGGCAAGGAAAAACTCCCTAAGATGTTAAGAGGAAGAAACGTTGAAAGAAACCAGACTCAGAAGGGAACCGGTCCTCATCTGGGTAACAACAGATAGTGTGAAAAAGTTCATTATGGTTTTATATGAAGTCTGTTTGACCTTAGAAGCAGCCATATTCCCAGCAATCTGGAATTGGAGTAGATGAGAGCTCCATCCAGAGGTACAACATCTGAAACGGATCAGGCAGGTCCGGAGAGCAGAGAGGATCAGGATCTCTAGTATCTCCATAAAATCGTGTGTGGCTCGACAGGAGGAGAGAGGGAGAGAAAAAATTATTAGGACTGTGCTTAGCATAACAGAAAGTCTAGTCATGGTAGGCTTGAGTAAACAAATATGTTTAAGCCTAGACTTAAGCATTGAGACTGTCTGAGTCCCGAACACTAAAAAGAATAGAAAGCTCTTCCCCCTGCTGTAGCCTTCACTATTTGAGGTACTGTAAAATAGCCTGCATCTTTTGATCTAAGTAGGCGTGGCGGATCACAGAAAACCACAAGGCCGCTTAGATACTGTGGCATGAGACCATTTAGTGCTGTATAAATTAATAATAGTATTTTAGAATCAATGCGAGATTTCACTGGGAGCCAATGCAGTGTTGATAAGATCGGGGTGATGTGGTCGTATCTTCTGGTTCTAGTTAGGACTCAAGCAGCTGGATTCTGGACTAACTGGAGTTTTTTATGCTCCTACTGGAACATCCAGACAGCAAGGCATTACAATAATCTAGTCTAGAGGTGATGAAAGCATGAACTAATATTTCTGAATCATGTAGTGACAATATATTTCTTATCTTATGTAGCAATGTGGCTTTTTTGCTAGATCCTGCCAACTTCGCCACCTGTAGCAATGTGGCTCGTTTAGCTCGATTAAGACCAACTATGCCACCCCGAATAAACGGGGAAAATAACCCAAATAAGGACACACAAGTACGTTCCACTTAGAACAGGCAAGAGGCATGGGTTTCCATACAAAAATACATTTTATTTCAAGATTAAAAGGACTGGCCAATAACTATTTTTTTTAAAAAGAGCAGCCAACACAATCAAGCATTTGGTTGAATAAAACAGTCACAAAATAATTTAACAAATGATCCTAGGAGGACTGCGGCTTCCTGTATGAAGGGCAGGCTAGTACAGGAGCACCAGCTTTACAAAAGGGAAAAGCACCACACTAATCAGAATAATGCCCACAAAATCCACTGCAAATAAACACAGCAATAATAACGACACTTATTTAAGTACAGCCCAAGGTACAGAAAAGGACCTCCTCCAGCCTCAGAAAGCACTCAGCTCCTACAAGGAGAAAAAAAACCCAAAAATACACAAAAACAATTATAATCTGCTCAAAGCTGACAAAGAAAAAAAAACAAAAACAAGCTTACTGTCATGAAAACAGAACCTTGAGCTCAAACTGATTACAAGTAACAAGTCTATCAAGACTGACCAAAACCACTACTACCACGTAGCAGTATCAGCATAATTGACAAAAACCTGTTACAACACATTGGAATTAAAGAAAACTTATCTCAGTGACAGTAACCAACACAAAACATAACGACAGAACAAAATAAAACCAAATCAGAATATGAAATAACAAAAAGCAGCCCCAAAGCAGCAAAACCAAACAAAACAAAGCAGCAGCAGCAAACAAAAAGCAGCAGCATGGCTCCGTGAGTGAAGGGGAGGAGCTATACCAGTTATGTCCACATCTCACGCAGCTTTAACGCATGCAAACTCGAGGAGCCTAAAGACAGACAGATGTTACAGCCTTGATTTGGAAAACATTGAAAATCATTTAGCTAGTGAAATAGAACTAACTGATTCACCTACCGTGATCCGATGACCTAGTACTCACGGCGGCACATACGAAAATCATACAATAGCTTTGTTAATAGTTAATCAGAATTAAGTAAAAGGAAGTTAGTTAGCTTCCAACGTCTAATGTCCTTTACATATTCATCAACTTTATTAAGCTGCTGTCTGTCCTCTGGCTTCGCTGAAACATACAACTGTGTATCATCAGCATAACAGTGGAAGCTAATTCCATGTTTACGAATAATTTGACCTAGTGGTAGCATATATAAAGTAAAAAGCAGTGGGCCTAAAACAGAACCTTGTGAACACCAAATTTAACCTTGGTATGCGTAGAGAAGTCTCAATTTACATCTACGAACTGATAATGATCAGTCAAATAAGACCTGAGCCAGGAGAGGACTGTTCCCATAATGCCATCAACATTTTCTAATCTATCAAGGAGAATAGTGTGATCTATAGTATCAAAAGCTGCATTAAGGTCAAGTAACACAAGCAGTGAGACACAACCCTGATAAGAGGTCAGTAGAAGGTCATTTACTACTTTAACCAGCGCTGTGTCTGTGTTATGATGAGGTCTAAATCCTGACTGATACATTTCATGAATGTTATTCCTATGCAAGTATGAGCATAGCTGCTGTGCTACAGCCTTTTCTAATATCTTGGAGATGAAGGGGAGATTTGATATAGGTCTATTGCTGGACAGTTGAGACAAGGTCAGTTTTTTTAATCAGGGGTTTAATAACTGCTAATTTAAGTGATTTAGGCACATAGCCAATGCTAAGGGAAGAATTTATTATATTTAAAAGCTGTTCAATTACTCCAGGACAAATCTGTTTAAAGAAACATGTAGGTACAGGCTCTAGTATGCAAGTTGATGCATTTGCTGAAGAGATTAATGCAGTCTCTCTAAGAAGAGTAAAACATTCTAAACATTGATCTGGTATTGCTATATTATCATCTACAGGGATAGTTATAATAATGTCTGGTTTTAATTTAATAGCCTGAAATTCACATCTATTATATTCAATCTTACCAATGAAAAATTTCATGAAATCTTCGCTGCTATGTAATGATTGAGTGCTTCTTTCTGTTGTGGTTTTATTCCTAGTTAATTTTGCTACTGTGTTGAATAGAAATCTAGGATTGTTTTGTTATCTCCTATTTTACCATCGCTAAGAGATTTTCTATAGTTCAGGATGCTCTCCTTCCATGCTGTTTGAAATATTACCAATTTGGATTGACGCCATTTATGTTCTAATTGTCGAGTGGTCTGTTTTAAGGTACGCGTTTTATCGTTATACCAGGGTGCTAGTTATTCTCTCAAATTAATTATTTTTTTTGAGTGGAGCCACTCTATCTCGCATGTAGCGGAGTGTTGACTCTAAGCGTTCAGTCGCCTTATCGAGTTCTATTGGATCAGATGGTGATAATTGATGTCTCTGCGAGGTTATTTATGAAGCTTGGTGCAGTAGCTGATGTGAAAGTACGTTTTACGCAGTAGCGAGGTGAGGTGGAAATATTATGATCAATACGTATTATGAACAAGATAAGATAATGGTCTGAAACAATTTCCGACTGTGGAAAAATTACAATGTTTTCTATATTTAATCTGTATGTTAGCATGAGGTCAAGAGTGTGACCACCATTATGAGTAGGTCCAATTACATTCTGATTAATCCCTACTGAATCTAAGATGGACACAACCACTATTCTCAAAGTTTCTTCCAGGTTATCAAAATGAAAATGTAATATATATACAACCAGGTTTGAGATAAAGTCTGCAAATTCACTAAGAAATTCAGTATATGGGCCTGGGGGTCGGTAAATAATAATTAGAGGAATTGACTTATTTTTTGTGGCTACATAAGTTTTACTGGTATAAAGAATTTCAAAAGAATTAAACTTATGACTAGGTTTTGTGTGATGCCTAGATTTTGATGCCTCCTCCTCTACCAGTTGAATGAGGCTGATGTTCATAAATGTATCCAGGAGGACTGGCTTCATTTAATGCTATGTACTCGTTTTGTTTAATCTAAGTTTCCGTTAAACACATAAAATTACATCCCTGATCAGTAATGATTTCGTTAACAATAAGAACCTTAGACGCAAGAGATCTAATGTTTAATAGTCCTAGCTTTAGAATAATGGTGCTGGGTGTGCTTTCAGTATCTAATTTTATGTTAATTAGGTTACTAAAACAGACTTTCCTAAATTTTCTTTGTATTTGTATAGTTCAGAGAACAGACACAGTCTCTATAGTATGTACTACAGGTGTTGGACTATTAATTGAATATGCTTATTATGAATGTTGTTATTGTAGGAAAATGTACTTACGGTAGGCAGTCACTTAGTGTGTGTAGTGACAGTACTTTCGCTCCGAGGCTGATGGGGTGCAGGCAACAACCTAGGACGCTCCCAGAAAAGATTCCGGTTATTAACAAACACCAGATTCTGTTGAGTACACCAAGAAACCCACCAGTCATTTAAAGCTAGAGAACTTTTCAGCTCCATGTCTGTATGTGGGAAGAGGTCCAGAGACGATGATCTTCGTGGTGGGTGATCTGCCTCGTACCTTCTCGATCAGGATGACAAAGTCCCTCTTCAGAACCTCCGTCTGCTGCAGCCTGATGTTGTTCACCCCCACGTGTAGCACAACCGCTCCAATTCGCTCGTCCTGCATGAGCGAATTGGACACGGGCACCAGAAAAACAATGTGTGTGCACCTTACCTTTTGTTGAAGCAACACAGATGTTTTGCACAATGCAGTCCCCGACGATCACAGCGTTAGGTCTAGTCTCACAGAGAGGGGCGAAGTGGTTCCTGGTTGGGATCTCGAACACGGGAGGTGGAGAGGTCCTTGCCCGGGGTATGGCTCTCGCATTTCGTAGCTGGTGCACCCAAGATACGTGGTGAGTCGGCACCGGCATGACGGAGACCTTGGCTGGAAAACTCTTGGGTGCACAGTCCCTGCACAGAGAAACACATGGCGTAGAGGGGCTGGGAGTGGCAATACCACACTGCGTGCTTTCCTTGGATGTGTAGGGAGAGGCAAAAGATGTTTCCAGCACGGTTCTTCGCTTCAGCAGCTGGGCCTTCTTGTTGAGTAGGCCACGGATCTGTTTCTCCACATCCTCCAGTTCCAACAGCACCATTTGCAGCTCGAGCATATCCTCATCTGCACTAAAAAGCGGAGAGACAACAGACATATTTGCTTTTGAAACAAAACAGCGGTAAATGAGATAGATGTGAAATGTAAACTAGGCTAGTGGTAAGGTGATGCTAGCGGGCTACAAGCTAGTCAAGGATGTTTATAAGAACTGATCAAATTTAGCGACAGCGCAACGTTACGATTGTTTTATCTAAAGTAGTGTCAGTTATATTTGTGTAAAGTAAGGTAAATAAATATATATATATATATATATATATATATATATATATATATATATATATATATATATATATATGTGTGTGTGTGTGTGTGTGTGTGTGTGTGTGTGTGTGTGTGTTTGTGTGTGTGTGGGTTTATTCACTCATTTTTTTACTTTTTCATGTTTTATTTTACAACATTTTAATATTATTTACTTAACCATGCAGAATAGTTGGCAATTATTTAATAGTTGAACTTCTTAATAGTTGAAGCTCTTTACAAGGGTTGTTTTGTCAACAAAACTACTTTGAAGTGCAGATTAATATAACTTATTAAAACCTAAAGAAGCACATATTTCGATCTGTTTTCTGTTTTATCACCTTTTGCCTCTTTATCTTCCTCAATGTCATGGTGCCCAAATTTGGCTGTAGTTTCTGATCGAGGTGTGAATCTTCACTGATCTCATGATTCGATTCGATATCCTTAAATATTATTATTTTACTGCACATGATTTTCATCAACAAATTCAAGCAGTCTGATATATAAGAACTCCCTTTTTAATTTTATCTGCTCTAAAAAAAGGACACTTTCAGAATGTAGCAAAGAATGAACACAGCAAGCAACAGGAATGCCATCAAACTGTTAAGAAATTTAGATACTATATAATTCCCTGAACTTTGGTTTCATTGGTAGAGTGCAGGTATAACCTTTTCTAGTGTTTCCCAATAATTATATAGACTATGGTGCTCAACCATGGTCTAATTTCCTCTGCTATAGTTTCATAATTTGTAAATATTTTTACTCGACTCTCCAACATTGTGTTTTGGGCAGTGGTGTCAGTAAAGCCTCTTTCACACCAAATGACTGAACAGCAGTGAACACATCAGCTGATACTGATAGGTCACTCATTATTACGTTGTCTTTATTTCATAACTTATAAAACATCCTGCT
The DNA here is from genome assembly GCA_012411365.1 of Ameiurus melas. Classification (NCBI taxonomy): domain Eukaryota; kingdom Metazoa; phylum Chordata; class Actinopteri; order Siluriformes; family Ictaluridae; genus Ameiurus; species Ameiurus melas. Next base: position 14,599,146 of record CM022777.1, on the reverse strand, counting down.
GAAAAACATCAGAAAGCTAGAGAAACAGAGAGGTGGAGAGACACACAGGGGCCAGATTAAGGGCTAATTTAGCATAGTCATATTTTCTCATCTTGCATTTGGACTCTGCCATTTTAGCACATAATAATTATGTCAGTCGGATGAGCCATTACTACTACAAGGAAAAACATACATATGCCTGTAGTAATAAGGCCAAGCCAAGATTGAAAGGTGATATAGCAGTTGTTTAAATTTTGTTTAGTGTAATTCAAGGTAGTGGTACCTTGCATTTGTTTGTGAGGGATTAATTGAATCAGACAAAACCCAAATATCATTTAACCCTCTAACCCCGTAAGGCCGAAAAACTGGCTTGCCCATCTTTGACCTATTCCTGTAAGGACGATATAACGGCTTGGTCGTCTATGCCAAATACCCATAAGCCGATATAGCGGCTTTACAGTGTGAACGTTATCCCCGCAAGGCCTGTATACCGGCATTACTCTGCTATGATTCCTTTCTTAATTAAGAATTATTTTTTGACCCAGAAGGTTGATGACATCACAACGTAAATATGCCTTTACGCCGTCATTACAATGAAGATGATCCAAGTATGAATGTTGCTGACAAACTTAGTTAACTAAAAATGCCAAAGCGAAAAGCTAATCGCGTTCCAGCTAAAGTTGCACCTTCAGTGAACACAGGTACATCTAAAACAGTGAAAGAAAACATACACAGTTACACAAACGAGAGCGAGGATTCTAGATAGTGACCACAGTGAAAGTTCAGGCGATGTTGAAACCGAAACTGATAGTGACAAATCCTTCCGTTGAAAAAAAGAACAACCCACACAAGGAATCAAAAACTGTTTTTTTGTTTTCTGGAATCAGACCAATTTCTGTGCATTCGTGAAAACAGTACCTGCTGGTCTGATTATCACCAGAAAGTTGACTTTTGGTGCAAAAATGTGTTTATTCAAAGTCATTGACCACGCTGATGCTTGTATGGTACTTCAAAATGAGTAGAAGGATTTTAGCGAGCATTTTTCGTAATTTCTCTAGTTAAGAATTGTGCTCCAAGTGGAGTAAAAACACTGAACTGCTTCATTTTCAAAGTAATATTACACAAATACATTATTATAAGTTGTTTCAAGGCCTAAAAATGTTCAAATTAAAATGTTTATTTTGGGGCCAATTTTGGCCCGGGAACTCAGGGTTGGCCTGCTGTTTCTATGGGGAATATAGGGTTGTGGGACATAATACTGTGGGAACTAAGGAGTAAGAGGGTTAATTTACAGGATAGGTCACATTGCCTGCAGCTGACAACTTCATTGAAAACTTTTCTTAAACTGCACTTTCTGCTAATAAACAGAAATGCAATAAACAAACTGCTCCAAATAGACAAAACAAAATAACTAATTAATGTGGCAGAAACAGTTTGATTTAACAGTATATGGAAAGGAGAGGGGAGAGGGGTTCAGAAATCATTTAGTAATTACAAGATACAACACTAAGAAAGTTAAAATGATCCCAGTACAAAAACTGGAAATTGAATATTTCCTTTTTAACAATTTAGTAATGATTTTCCAACACCACTATTACTGTATGTAAGGAGGATTCATCTATAATTTGTGCTTTCTTTTATTCTTGCAGCCTACATCATGTGCTGTGGTACACTGGATGGATGGACACCAGTTGAGAAAACTAAGGTCAAAAAAGCCTTGATAAACAAATGCCGCATGAGGGCCATAAAGACTCTATAAATTCTTGAATGTGGCACACCAGAGGGATGGACATTTGTTGAAAAAGTCCTCACATACAAATGTTGCATGAGGACCTTAAAGACTGTAAGTTGTCAAATATTGTATGTTGTACAGCTGTGCTGAACACTGTTCTAAATACATAGTCATAGATGAAAAGATACACATTTATAGAACAGACTAATACAACATTCAAAATGGCAGAGGAAAAAGTGGCAGCAATAACCTCAACCGGGCGCTTCCTGTAGCTGTGGATCAGACCTGCACATCGTTCAGGAGGAATTTTAGCCCATTCTTCCTGCAGAACTGCTTTAGCTCGGTCATATTCTTGGGAGGTGTCATGTGTATGGCTCTCTTCAAGTCATTCCACAGCATCTCTATTGGGTCTGGGCTCTGACTTGACCACTCCAAAAGGTGGATTTTGTTTTTCTGAAGCTATTCTGTTGTGGACTTGCTAAGGTGTTTTGGGGCGTTGTCCTGTCGCATCACACAAGTTCTACACAGTTTCAGCTGACATACAGACATTCTCACATTATCCTGAAGAATTGTCTGATATACTTGGGTATTCATCTTCCCCTCAATGGGGTAAAGAAACATTCAGGGTTGTTTCTTTACCTCATTGATGAGTCTTCGTTGTGCTCTTGGTGTCGTTTTGACTGGGCGTCCACTTCTTGGTAGAGTAGCAACAGTCCCAAAGTGTCTCCATTTGTAGAATGTTTGCCTAACTGTAGACTGGTGAATTTCTATAGTCTTTGAAATCACTTTGTAACCCTTGCCAGCCTAATGTATATCAACAATTCTGTTCAAGGCGCGGGAGGGAAAAGAGCACCGGCGGGGAAGGGGGGTGCTATCATGGTTTGCCCCTTGGTGATGCGGAGACGCTCCAGTTGTTCAGTGAGGTGTGCTATCAGCTCGCACTGCGTGCTCATCACATGACTTTGTTCCTGACCAGCACGTGCCCAATCTGGGTCACCCACTGCCTCCATGATAGGCGAAGTAAACTGTTACGTTACCAGGTGGGAGGCAAGTGCAGGCCGAGCAGTGACAGGAAGGCGAGGGAAGCGTGAAGCCCCACGCTCTCAGTCCAAAGCGAAAGGGATAATCCAAGACAAGATCCGAGAATCTTAAGTAGAAAACGAGGCTAGAGTCTGTTGTTAACAAGGTCTTAAATATCCTTGGGTAGCGCACAGGTGTTGGCACTCAATATTCCGGTGAACTTGAGCGCGGGCATGGCTGGGAAATGTAGTCCACACCGTCTTGGTTGCCGCGAGTTCAGTGTGGTGTAACACCTGTCACCAATTAACTTTTTTAATTTCATAAACTCAAAGGTTCACATACTTTTCCACAAGCACTATGAGTTTTTTTTTGGTTGTTATCAATAAAGACTTGAATGAGCAGCATTTTTTGGGTGTTATTATTTTAGACACATTATATTGGTCAATACCCCTGACTTAGATGAAGATCAGATCACATTTTATGACAAATTTATTCAGAAAACCATGAAATTCCAAAAGGTTCACATACTTTTTCTTGCCACTGTATTACTCCATATTAGCTCTAGTACTGCTCATTTTCTTTTCCTAAGGACAAGAGATGAGCCATCAACGAGACTGAGCGAGGTATCTCCCTCAAGTCTCAACTAAGACTCCTGCTGCTAATTGCTCGTCTCATCTATTTCTCCTAGTGAATTTTAGGAGCAATATATGAGAAAGAGGTCAGACAACATTGAAACTAAAATGAGGCTGAAATGAGAATCAATTTTTTCTCCTTGTAACGGTACGGCCAGCAGAGGGCACTGTGGCACTGGGACTTGTCTTCGGACAACCACGTGACTTTTGTTTTGGTTTCACTTACTTCCTGATTTAGCACGAGCTTAACTACCGTAATGTGCCACAGGTGAAGCAAGTTAAGTTAATGGCAGTTAAGTTAATGTTAGTAATGCTGGTTATTTAAAGCCCCTGAGTGACTGAGCACGTTTCTGACAGCAGAAAAAGAGCAGCTCCAAGAGGATCTGTCTGCAGCTGTCCGCCGTCAGGAGCAGGTACTGCAGGACAGAGACAAGCTACATGAAGAGGTGACTGGTTGTTACTCCAAGATAGCTACCTTGAATGAGGAAAAGCAGAAGTGGGAAACTTGTATGTCACAGCTGGAGAAGGAACTTGAAGAGAAGCAGGTTAACATTGAACTTGTTAATGACTGATTGACGAAAGCAACCGCACAAGTGGACATGCTGAGTACAGAGCTAGAGGGTGAGCGCCGCACGGTTCTGAAGAGTGAGACTGCACAACAGCAGCTAGAAAAGCAGAAAAGGAAGCTGACTGTCAATGTACAGGAACTAAAGAACTCGGACCAAAATCAACAGACCAGTCTCAAGTCCACGAGCAGATCAGACCCAGCTCAAGTCCACGATGTCAATTCAGACCCAGTCTCAGCCACGATGTCAACCCCCAGCCACGATTACAACAGACCCAGTCTCAAGTCCACGCTGTCCACGTTCAGACCCAGTCTCAAGTCCACGATGTCCAGATTCAGACCCAGCCTCAGTTCCCGGCCAAGTCTTCGAGTTAGGAGTCTCCACCATGCAAGGTCAAGTTTCCGAGTTCCGAGTCGAGCCTCCGAGATCCGAGTCCGAGCCTCCGAGATCCAAGTTCGAGCCTCCGAGATCCAAGTTCGAGCCTCCGAGAACCAAGTTCAAGCCAGTCCAGACCAGTTATCAGGTTCCGGCCTCAGCCAAGTCTCAAGACCTCGTCAAGTTTCACGTTTCACTCACCACTCAAGCTCCAGCCATGACTCTCATCCAAGCTCAAGCCAGGCTTCTCGTCCTAGTTCACGCCATGTCCCAAGTCCCGTTCCAGGTCTCAGTCCCTGTCTCGCTCCAGGTCTCAGTCCCTGTCCCGCTCCAGGTTCATGTCCCTGTCCCATTCCAGGTCCCAGTCCATGTTACGTCCCAGATCCCTGCCACGTCCCATGTCCCGGTCCCTGCCACATCCCAGGTCCCAGTCCATGTTACATCCCAGGTCCCAGTCCATGTTACATCCCAGATCCCTGCCACATTCCATGTCCCGGTCCCTGCCACGTCCCATGTCCCGGTCCCTGGTCCCAGTCCCTGGTACGTCCCAGGTCCCGGTTCCTGCCATATCCCAGGTCCGGGTCCCAATGCTCTGCCTCACGATTCCGACTCCACAGCTCTGCTCCAACACAGTCGCCACGTCACTGGCTCATGTCATGCCTCTAGCCACGTCCCTAGCCCACGTCATGCCTCTAGCCACGTCCCTAGCCCACGTCATGCCTCTAGCCACGTCCCTAGCCCACGTCATGCCTCTAGCCACGTCCCTAGCCCACGTCATGCCTCTAGCCACGTCCCTAGCCCACGTCATGCCTCTAGCCACGTCCCTAGCCCACGTCATGCCTCTAGCCACGTCCCTAGCCCACGTCATGCCTCTAGCCACGTCCCTAGCCCACGTCATGCCTCTAGCCACGTCCCTAGCCCACGTCATGCCTCTAGCCACGTCCCTAGCCCACGTCATGCCTCTAGCCACGTCCCTAGCTCACGTCATGTCTCTAGCCGCGTCCCTAGCTCACATCATGCCTCTCGTCATGTTTCGAGTCATGTTTCTAGCCCTAGCCATGTGTCAGGCCCTCGCCATGGTTGTATTCATGTTTTGAGTCCTCGCCCTGCATCTAGCCATGTTTCGAGTCCTCGCCATGTTTATCGCCATGTTTCAAGCTCTCGTCATGTTTCTACTCATGTTTCTCGCCATGTCTCTGAACCCTGTCCCGACCATGGCCCAGCCTCTCTGCTCTCCTGGGGATGCCGCCCAGCCTGCCTGTTCTGTTGGGGACGCCGCCCAGCCTGCCTGTTCCGCTCGGGACGCTGCCCAGCCTTTCTGCCCTCCTGAGTACAGGATTCCGCTCCCCAGCTCCACCCAGTACACGGGGCAGTTCCATCATGGTGCGTCTTGGGAGTTTTGACCCAGGGGCCCAGGACCACCAGTGAGATGGAGGACTCTTGGCACTGGGTTTGTCGCGCGGGGGGGGGGGGGCGCGCGCCGCCTTTTTTTTTTTTTTTTAAAATTCCATTTTTCCATTTTTTTTTTTTTCCTCTTTTCTTTTTCTTTTTTTTTCCCCCACCTAAGGAATAAAAAGGATGCAAACTTAATAAATTGTACCACAGATCATGCCCATGCTTACTCATAATCTTGCAAACAGAATTAATATACAAACTCTATAACTCAATCTGGGATGGTGGTTCATATTTAAAAAAAAAAAAAGGGAACAGAGCGTGCCTTCCAATTATTGAGAAATCACACTCCCCCACCTCCCAGGCAAAATCTATGCCAGTGTTCTTGGAAGGAACAAAAGGAGTAATGTGGGTTCCATCTAGGACATGGAACTGTGGACCAGCGCTTTATCTCACCTAACCTTTGTGTGTTAGAAGTATGCCCATCCTGTTTACATACAGTTTGTGGAATTGAAGAATGCCAGTCATAGTGTACCTAGAAATTTGTTGAGGGAGGTACTGCAGGAGAATGGACATGAGTGCAGTGACAGTTCTATCTGCTTTCTTGGTTAGAAATTCAAAAGCATTTAAGGTGTGTGATACTCAATGGTCAATAGTCTGTCTTGTCTCTGCTCCTGTTTGTCCTTCTCATAAATAGGATATCAAGATGCAGCCATGGTTAGAGTGATGTCATTACTGTATATATAATTTCTGAGAATATCTTTCAAATATCTTTCAAATATTCCATCACTTCTGAAAAAAAAAAACTATCCATTTCTTTAGATAAATCATGCATTTGTAAATATTAGTTTCAGTTTCACAAGCTTTTAAAATGTTCCTCTCTTATAATCTAATGTGATAGAAAACTTTACAAAAAGTTTTTGCAAGTTGAGCTCATGTCAGATACCATCAAACTGAATATCAATGATCAATTGGTGGTGAATGTTTGGAGGATGACTCCAGTTGTCCAGAATGTGTGCACAGATATGGTAAATGTGCACTTATATAGCGCTTTTATCCAAAGCGCTTTGCACTGTGTCTCATTCACCCATACACACACACCAATGGTAGCAGAGCTGCCATGCAATGCTAGCTTGCCATCGGGAGCAACTTGGGGTTCAGTGTCTTGCCCAAGGAGTCTGTGGAGTCAGCCGGGCCGGGAATTGAACCGCCAACCCTACGATTAGTGGACAACCCGCTCTACCAACTGCGTCACAGCCGCAGATGAGCAGATGGTAATCTCACATCTACCTGAACTAAAATAGGATAAAAGAGAAAACACAAACTACATTCGCCCATGATTGAGAGGTAGAATTAGCTGTACTATGCCCACATAGGGAAAACTACATAGAAGCTTCTCCATAATTAAGTGCCTAATGGGCACAAGAGTAGCTTGTCCTCAGACATGTCACCAGATCTGACCAGTGCAGTAACATTTGCATTGATAAAGCTGTCCCTACTTCTGAGCATAAAGATATATATATATAGAACATGACTGAACAATGAGAAATGCTATATGGCGAGCATAAGAGGCAGAAACAGCAACAGATTATAGAAGATGAAAAATGGAGAAGGTCTCTCTAATCCTAATTTTACAGCTGGCAAGGTGAAAGGATCAACAATAAAATACTGAAGGGAAAAACTAAAAATAAATATGAATTACAATAGTGTTAGAACAGTGTTTTTGTCTACACAAAGATTGAAAGGCAGGACTCCTCCATGCCCACTGCCAGTCAAAATCGAATTTGGCAGTTGAACGCATGCAATTGCTCAAATACAATTGCACATTCTAATACATAATAAATATAATTTTATGTGCACAATTGTTCCAACCCATATTACACACACATTATTGATTATGGGTGTGATATTGCTATCTTCATGCCATAAATGTAAACAAAATTGAAGACATATTTCTTTTTATCTAAGGACATGTAGGTTGTGCTTGTGACCACTATGTGGCAGTATTTGTTCATCATAGTCATACTCTGGAAAAGCATATTCTATACTATTTGCATTGTAAGTGGATTGTGAACAGGTCAAGAAGAATGAAAGGATGGTAAGCTGGAAGAGGAAGATGGATAGAAAGATGGGGGTGAGCATTTAGAGAAGGATGGATAGAGAGAGGGAGGGATAATGAGTAGGGAGAGAATGGATGAAAGGATAATAAGGAGGGAGGAAACAATTAATGGAGAGCATGTAGAGGCTTCATCGTCTTCCAATTTGTTTGACCATCTTATGCAGATTCAAATAAAACATTAATTCATTCATTCATCTTCGGTAAAAACTAGATCTAGGATAACTGGTTGTGAGGCGAGAATACACCCTAGATGGGACACCAGTCTATCAAAGGGCATCATTTACACATATGTGCATACTTTTTCCACACATAGAAGCAATTTTGAATAGCCAGTCCACCTATCAGCATGTTTTTAGGATGTGAGAGGAAACTGGAGGAAACCCATGTGGGAGAACATGTAAAACTCCACCCAGGCAGTAACCCGAGCTCAGGATGGAATTGTGAACCCTGGAGCAGTGCCCCAAATAAAACATTAGATATTAAAGTGCTCTCTTTGCATCTTTAGCATTGTGATTGAAATTGGTAGGATAATTGTTACCCAGTTTACATACGTTACCCTTATGTCGCACCACAACAGTGAAAAAAAAAAAGATTCCGGAAATTATCTTCGCTTGATTCATAGACTTCCCATTTGGAATACAGTTCTCTATCACTGACTGCAACATTAATATCATATTGGAATTTAATATGTCTTTATAGGTGTTCTCAAATTTCTATGCTTCCAGTTCGAATACAAACACAGCACTATTCTTAAGTAGAGTAGTGTCCTTTAATTGATGACCATTTAGAAGTGGTCTTTGAAGTAACTTTTTAAATGATTACAAATGGCCATGATGAGCATTCTCATTTCAAGTCTCCTGGGCCCAGTTGTTCAAAAAGTTTCATCTGGATCAGAATTATCCGGATTTGAAAATCCCATGTTTTGCTATCCAGGATCGAGTAATCCTTCTTACTTTTGTGTTGGTTTTTCAAAGCAACATTGGATTGGATCATCCTGATTCAGATAAAAACCTTTCAAGAGTACCAAATCCAGATTACTAGCGCTCTAAATCTGACTACATACCACAATCTAGGCTACTGTCTATCTTATGAACAACAGGTAGATTAGCCAGCATGGGGTCACTTTAAGTGTTTTTATTTGAAAACAGCATAATAAACAATACAAACATCCGCTTCCTTTTTCAATTTCTTTAAACAGTCAGACCCTGCATCTAATCCAAAACAAATAAATACAAACAAACAAATGTACATTATGCACAAATAAATTATGGATATTTTGTACACGTTTAAATCATAAAAAGTCTAAACGTCCAACAGTTAAGAAAATAAGAATGTTCAAAGTTCTTCATGTGTGGAGAGCATTAAGGGACTTTTGACTTTTTGACAATCATCTCTGATGATTGTGTCATTGTAATTATTATACAGTGACAAATGACAGTTAAAATTAAATATATTATTTTTGTTTGATATTGACAGCTGTTTGAGGGATTATTTACGGGGACAATCTTTTTTTTCTTTTTTTACTTTACTGTACTGAAAGGCAGTAGCCTAATGTGTACTTTATCTACTTTATCATTGTAACGGTTAAACAAATCCGTGCAAAATATATTATTTGACCAGTTTTAAAGTTTTATTACATTTTGTTCCTGAAATCCTCCCTGAATCCACTATTCTGCTCTGATCAGGATAATCCTGATTGTTTGGATAACAGGTATCCCAATCCTACTAAAAAGTTTTGAACAACACAGACTGAAGGTTTGATCCAGATCAAAAGCAAGATTGGATTACATGATCTAATCTGATTTCAGAATCGTTTTTTTTTTCTTCGTTTGAACAACCCATTTTCAAGATTTGATCCAATCTGATTGCTGAAATCCAATCAGATTTCTTCTGAACAACTGGGCCCTGGTTTGAGTTATTTCATCTTGACTGCACCACGGACATCATCGGAGGAGCTCCCTCACCATAACAGAGAGTAAATTTATCCCTCCTTTTATGTGTGTCCTTGTTTCATGACTATGATTTATGATATCTGCTGGAGGGAAGCGTTGATGATGTAGCAGAGAGAGAGAGAGAGAGAGAGAGAGAGAGAGAGAGAGAGAGAGAGGTGAGGGATCATCATGAGGAAAACCATTAATTTTATTGTATGCATCAGAAAACCGTGTGAAACTTCTGACTTTCTACCTTGATTGTAAATGCTTTATTTCTTGTGAGTTAACTAGCTAGCTAATTATCCAGCTGTCATGATCAGATATCTAGCTAGAGGAAAATAACACAGTTCCAGCTTTCAAGTGCAAATGGGATTCAGAGAAAATTATCTATGGAGAAAGAATGGATGGTTGTACCCCTTAACTCAAACCCTTTATTATTATTATTATTATTATTATTATTATTAATTATTATTATTATTATTATTATAGGGAGCCAATGGCTTAATAATTAACACATTTGCCTCACACCTCCGGGATTGTGGGTTCGGTTCCCACCTCCACCCTGTGTGTGTGCATAATTTGCATGTTCTCCCTGTGCTTTGAGGGTTTCCTTCAGGTACTCTGGTTTCCTCCCCCAGTACAAAAATATGCGTTGTAGGCTGAATGGCAGCTCTAAATTCTCTGTAGTGTGCGAATGGATGCATGATTGTGTGTGGATTTATGCCCTGCGATGAGTTGGCACTCCGTCCAAGGTGTCCCCCACCTAGTGCCCTGAGTCCTATGGGATAGGCTCCAGGCTCCCCGTGCTCCTGTGTAGAATAACAGAAAATTAATAGATGGATGGATGGATGGATGAATAATATAATTATTATAATAAATATTATAATAATTATTTATTTATATGTAACTTTTCATGGTACCCAATGACACTGTACAGTTGCATTTCATGTAACACTCCTTTAACCAACTTCCCTAAAGTAATGGAACAAACTTTAGGATGGGCGCAATGTTCATCCAATGAAATTAATACTGCTCAAAGTTCTCATTCAAAATGGGTTAGAGTTCATTGACACATGACCGGTCAAAATCATATGACCCCTGCATATCATTTTGTGTGTGTGTGTGTGTGTGTGTGTGTGTGTGTGTGTGTGTGTGGGTGAGCTAGCAAGTGAGTGAGCGATGATCATTGGACGATTGCTGCATTAAATTCATGTTCATGCATGAAGTTTTTTTTCTCAGCTCTGCCCTATATAGTGTCCTAGTTTATAATGAGGTCTGTCTCAAGTGAGGAGAGGAGCAATCATTTGCTCGCTCTCTCTCTCTCTCTCTCTCTCTCTCTCTCTCTCTCTCTCTCTCTCTTCTTTATCGTCTTCCCAGCCTTCTTTTCTGATGCTGTTTTATAATTCCATATGTCCAATTTTATTCTGTGCATTATTTTATTCTATATTACTACAGTAATATATCGGAGACGCTGAGAGTCTAACATGAGGAAGAAGACTCAATCTTAGAAAACAAATCTGCTAAAAAAAAAAAAAAAAAAAACTCCAAGACTATTTCAAGCTTGAAATTAGTAAAACAATGTGTAGAAATAGGTTTTAAAAAATGTTATAGTTGATTTACTGTTATTTTTTAATAGTAAATACTAGATAAATATGACTATATTTAAGATATTTTCATTTGCTAAGATGACTTTTTGTCCCGGAGTTAGCAACTAGCTCATTTCCATCTGCAGTACCAGTTTATCATAATGATAAATGTGACACAAAACCTCCAAAATTAGTCACAGTTCAAACACTAATCAAACAATTTTGTAATCTCCTAACTGTATGTTTGATTATGATTTGCTTTCGCACTGTTCTGTTATTTAACGATTCATTATTTATGTTATTTTAAAAGTTTTTTATTATTATTATTATAATTTTTACAATTTTTTTTTTAAATTAATTGACAAATTGATCCAACTCCCAGCAAAACACAATTCAGTACATCCTTGTCCTGCAAATAAAACTCTATCGATCTATCTGACTTACCATGGGAGAATTTGCTTCAGGGTCAGAAAAGAAAATAGCTGAACAAGGTACCATTCCTGCTTAAAAAAAAAAAAAAGAAAGAAAAAAATCAGATATAAAAATAGTCAGGAGTAATATAAAAATGTCTGTAAATGATATGATATACGATACAAAGTATCCTTTTTGTGGTTAACACCTGATATTGGATCAGTGACTACTCATTCTTATATGATATCCTCTCTACTGTACCACTTTCTGTTAGTAGGAACACACTGTACTGGCCTGATATTAGTTGAAATTCTGTAATGTTTAGGATCTGTATTCGAAAGGTGGAGAAACAGAGAGAGAGTGCATGCACAGATGAGGTGAATGGGAAATGTCTTTTCATTAAGACTTTTCAGCAACCTTAACTCATGCATTACAGCTGGTGTACAATAGCAACAATTTTAGATATTTTTTCATCCCTTTGATTTTTCATTTCATTTCTGCATTTGTTCTACATTCTTTCGTTCTTTCTGTCTACATCTACAAAGGGAAATAATAGTGTTTTGTATTCAGGTGGCACATCAAAGCATTGATGATATATTACCACATGTAATCTATTGCCATTTTAGAGGAACATGACATTTGTTTGTTGGACTGAAGGACAATAAAATGGCCTGGTTCATCTGAACCAGCAGATGCTACTTTACTAATTCAGTTTTATATACATTTACCCGAAGCTTTTATTCAAAACAACTCACAATTGAGACAGGATACAACTGAACAATTGAAGGTTAAGGGTTTTGCTCAAGCAACCAACTAGTGCTGGGAAATTACAACCGTCCGATCAATAGCTGAAGGCCCTAACCACAGTCCCAATTTCATAGGGGTATTATTTTATATACTGAAATTTGGTATGAATTGGTAATCAGTGGATAATGCAGGTAAAGTGTTAAAGGTGTTTAACATTTAGAAAATTATTACAATAACAACAAACCATATGGTATGAAGGCTTATATCAGTCATGTCCTGTTCAGTGCACCTTTAGAGGTGGGGTTAATTGTGAGTATACAGAATCGTACAGTGGGACTATTAACAGTAAAGGTAATAGTAGCCATAGAAGAAGATGAAGAAGCTCAATTTACAGTTACTTATTTAGCACAAACATGTATCCAAAGGGATTCATACGTGAGGCAGATTCCAAACCAAACACAGAATTTATCTGTTTGTTTGTCAGGCTATAAGAATTGGTCCACAATTGGTCTTGAGAGTTGTCAAGTGTGACAGAAACTGGATGGTGAGTAGAGGAAAAAATAAAGAAATTGTTCTCTTTATTAGACAGGTGTTGCTAACTTTTATAACCCATGAGGTGAAGATTTATGGCATGTTTTCAGATATCATGAGAATAAGATTTCAGTTGGATTCATACTGATGCATGACAATCACAATGACATGAAGATCATTTCCAGACCCCTTTTTTTTTTTTTTTTTTTTTTTTTTTAACTTGTTTCCCTTGCTCACACAGATGAGTTTAACTATCTGCAAATATTAATAAAATATTAAATAGGTATGAGTTCTGTAAAAAGAAATCAAATGATCTGTGCAGAGGAGAACATAACAGCACAAACACAGGAACAAGCTTCATTCATTAAGAGCATTAAGATATATTCTTAACATTAAAACATCAAGGGAAACTGACCAAGCTGTCATGCACTTCCCACTCATACGACTATCATGGCTGGCACCAGCCCAAGATTTTTTTCACTGTTATCAAAGTATTGTAATGCATGTTGCTTTCAACAAAACCCTTCAGAGATGCTTCCCACTCTCTGAACTTCTCACGGTTACCCTTTCTAAAAGCAGTGATGTTTTTGGCCTCTTATCCATAGACTGTATATCAATTCTTATATTCAATCTGTTCACACGTCTCGGCAGTGTGTTCCTGTCTTGAGTTACTGCTGATTGCCATCGTGTTATGGTTAGGACCTGGCTATTGCAATATGAATGGGGAACAAACTACATAGCTAGTTAAAGAAAGCCTGAAAAACCACCCACATGCTTGGGTATAAATTGCACGAAGGCCCCGAAGAGTTAACAGTGAAATTGAAGGTAAGTTGAAAATTGCAGCTATTACCAGGATAAGAATGCAGACAGGCAAGTGAAACAACAACAACAGGAAGAGCAGAGAGAGACAAATGACAATGGGGACAGACAGGAGGGAAAAAAAAGTGAGTGATAGACTTATCATAGAGACAGAAACATTGAAATCTGTGTATATGTAAAAGTATATCAGTGGTTTTTGTTGTTGTTGTTGTTGTTGTTGTTTTATGATTTTGACCAGTATTTATTTTGTTCATAGAGTCTGCAAACTGTCAGAGGCGTTTGGGATGGACAGCATAAGCAAGGGGCAAATTGGATCTTATGAGGTGGGTAGTGCTGTATTACATCACCATTATGCAATTATTTATCATTTCAAATGACTGTACTAGAGCTCAACACTCTTTGCAATTAACTCTAACCTGTGCCTTCTATTATGTTCCTAATTACTCATGAAGGATGTACATTTAGATGGAAGCAATGTGAAATACTCAGAGGAGATCATTTAGAGAGAGGACGTGGCCTGACAGGGAGATTGAGAGATAATATATCAAACAGTTAAAAGCTAGCATTGCTAACAGGAGAAGGCCAACATGAAGCTAATGGATGATACAGTGTTTTGCAATGTAAACAATGCACTCACAGAGGTAGAATTGAAGAAAAGAAACGAGAGGAGGCTATTTCAGCTTTGGATGACAGGGTACCTGTAGTTAAAACCTGTAGTCACAAGCTGCTACTGTAAGTGGAAATCTCCACATGTCCATACATGTGGTCCGACATGTCTCCAAGGCGAGAAGAAGTAAGCAAAAGATGTCTGTTTGACAATGATATTTATTGCCAAAACTGCAGATGTGTCCACATCTCCACCCCAATGCACTCTAAAAGAGTGATCCAGGTAATTCTCACTGCTGGTGTTTACGAGGGGTTGCCATGCTTTGTCAATCACAATTGTTTCTGCTCCCAGGCTTGCTTTGCCTGAGAAAGAGAGAGAAAGAGAAAGAAAGAGAGAGAGAGAGTGCGCTCAAAAGTGTGCAATAAATCAGTCAACGGCATTGCATTATCAGAAATAAGGCCATTAATCAAATAGAACGGGTAATAGATTACATCAGCTCAAATCAAGGTAATTCTGTTCTCTTCCGCTGAGCTCAAAGAAAATGAACTCCACTTAAATCAACTAAAATAATCTGAGCTTAACTAAATTCAACTTGTCAACTCAAGTAGTCATTTTTACAAAAAAATTAAATAAAATCCAAGTTCAGTCCAACCTGATTCAATTAAAGTCTAGCCGGTAGCAAGTAAAGTGAACATAGCTCAGGTCAACTTGTCATCTCAACTCTGGTGAACTCATGTCAACTCAATGCAATTGATTTTAAATGAACTCAAGGGGTCCACAGTATGTTTGTGCCGGTTACAGTTAGTTGTAGTTGTACATGTTGACTTTTCAGTTTTCAATGTTTTAATGCTTTTGTCTGGGTGCAAAGGCGCAAAAAAGTGATATTCAAAATTGAGATGACCCAGCTTCAATACATCAGACGGAATTAGCTGGAACAAGAACAAGAACTCAGTTATGACTATTGTAAACCAACTCACACCAATTTTGTGGTGGAAACGCTTCTATTTTAACCAGTACATAAATCCACAACAACTAATATGAATTTCACAGCACTCCTTCCAGAGAGGACCTAACTTGAATGGCTATTGGTACAACAGAGATGTTTAAATGAATGAATGAATGAATGAATGAGTGAATGAACCGTAGTTATCCAGCTTGCTCTGCTCTTCAATTGAGAGGATGATTAAGTCTGCTTCACCAGATCTTATCCCAACAACTTGTATGTATGTCTTTATCTGTAATGTTTATGCCCTTTCTCTTGAAATACTCCCATAATTATGAAGCTAATCATATGCTGAAAATGTGAATAATGCATTAATAACAGTTAAAACATTTATATTTAAAACACATAAAAAATAATACTTGCTTATTTTGTTTATTTATTTTTAAAATAATGTTTGCAAACTAGGCCAGGAGTCAGTCAGTCAGTCTCTCTCTCTCTCTCTCTCTCTCTCTCTCTCTCTCTCTCTTGTCTCTCTCTCTCTGTCTCTCTCTCTCTCTCTGTCTCTCTCTCTCTTTGTCTCTCTCTCTAATTTTATTCTTTATAGCTGGCAGTAATGTCACACCAGGGCAGTGGTGACTCAGTGCTCGTTAACAGTTGGAAGGTTGTGTGTTCAAATCCCAGCACGCCTAAGATGTTACTGTTGGGCTCAGGAGCAGGAGCCATAACCTTTAGCTACTCAACTTAACTGTAAATTGCTTTGCATAAAATGATTACATGTGTAAAAAGATGTTTTTCCTCTGATCTAACCTTTAAGACTTAGTTAAAGGTTTACTGAAAGAAAATGACTTAAAATATTATTGCATAGGAGAAGGAAATCATTTATTAACAAGATCTCTGAATCTTAATATATCAATGTATATACAAATACTAACATTAGACTATATGCAGTCAGGTCCATAAATATTTGTACATAAACAAAGTTGTTTATTGTTGTTTTAGCTATTATTAGATAGGATATTTGAGTTTTTAATAATGAATTTGAACTTTCAGCATTACTCTGAGGGTATTTACATCCAAATCATGTGTACATTGTAGGAATAACATCAAAAGTAATTGGACAAACTACCAATCATTAAATAAATTGTCATTTTTAATACTTGGTTGCAAATTCTCTGCAATGAATGAAATGAACTGAAGTCTGGAACCCACAGACATCACCAGATGTTGGATTTCTTCTATGTAAGTATAATAGTACCAAAAGTCTTTGAAACTTGAATTACATAACCTGAAAAAAACTTACAGAAAACAATAACAATACTTGAATTTTTTCTGCCCAGCAATTTGACACAAATCGAAAAATAAACACCGCAATATCAGTGCTTGAATTAATTTCCTCACAAATTCAGGCTGCAAAAATTCAGGTCTTCACATTCAGGCTGCAAAAATTCAGGTCTTAAATTCAGGTCTTCAAATTCAGATCTAAAAATTCAGGTCTTAAATTCAGGTCTAAAAATTCAGGTCTAAAAATTCAGGTCTAAAAATTCAGGTCTAAAAATTCAGGTCTTAAATTCAGGTCTTAAATTCAGGTCTTCACATCCGTGTCTCACAGGAAGAGCAGTGGATTGCCGATAGTATTATTACTCGCTGCTCAGAACCGCCTCAACGCCCTGGTGGTTGTGGTGTGAATTGCATTTCCGTAATAATAGTGAATCAGAAGATGAACCAAGGGGCAAGTTAAACTATTCTTTATTTATCAACAGCACAGCGGAATATTTTACTACACTGTTGAACTACTTTTCATTTATCCTTTCGGAAAAATGGTAGTCATTCATTGTAACGAAGTTATGTTAGCTTTTTGTGAGCTAGCTAGCTAACGATAGCAAAGTTAGTTTTCCCCACAGAACTTGTTCTTGGACTCTGTTTTAGAGCGATTCCGCTCGCGCCCGAACCATGCTGTTGGACATATTCCTGTAGACGTAGATTACATGGAGTATATTTGCTCATATAGTCATTCATTGTAGCCAAGTTATGTTAGCTTTTTGTGAGCTAGCTAGCTAACGTTAGCTAACGATGTTCTATGTTGAACACCTGCACGAAGTCATGGCTTGGCTAGCTACATCCTTACTAGCTTGCTGTAGTCCTCAGATACATGCGGAGTCTGTAGATTCCATGTGCGGAAATGTCCAGGTATCACACTACCTTAAAAGTACATTGAAGCCCTGGTTCCCAGGCTGTTTATGGAGTTCAATAGCCCAAATTCATTAAGGTTGGCTACTAACTATGGCAGTGATAGACGTATTCTCCTACATGTAGTTAAATGTAGCCTAACATTATTATAAAATTGTAAATTATTAATAATAAGTCTTTAAAAAACAGCCTATCTAATTGAACAAGGAAAATAAACATAAAATAAGTCTGCATGCAGCAATTATCGGGGTTCAAGTCATTTAGGACCCTTAAAAATGTTAAATTTAGATGCTGCTGTTGTATGTAGATGCAGCTTTCTCGAATATTGTGGCCTGCTGCTGCTGATGAATACCCAGCTGAAACAAACCAACAGATCACTGGATACTTGAGGCAGTTCATTGAGATGGGTATGGTATCAGCAATCTACCTCCAAATCTATATTGGCTTCTTTATTTACATTGAATATACAGTGGTGTGAAAAAGTGTTTGCCCCCTTCCTCATTTCCTGTTCCTTTGCATGTTTGTCACACTTAAGTGTTTCGGAACATCAAACCAATTTAAACAATAGTCAAGGACAACACAAGTAAACACAAAATGCAATTTTTAAATGAAGGTGTTTATTATTAAAGGTGAAAAAAAATCCAAACCATCATGTCCCTGTGTGAAAAAGTGATTGCCCCCCTTGTTAAAACATACTATAACTGTGGTTGTCCACACCTGAGTTCAATTTCTCTAGCCACACCCAGGCCTGATTATTGCCACACCTGTTCACAATCAAGGCATCACTTAAATAGGAGCTGCTTGACACAGTAAGGTCCACCAGAAGATCCTTAAAAGCTACACATCATGCCGAGACCCAAAGAAATTCAGGAACAATTGAGAAAGAAAGTAATTGAGATCTATCAGTCTGGAAAGGGTTATAAAGCCATTTCCAAAGCTTTGGGAATCCAGCGAACCACAGTGAGAGCCATTATCCACAAATGGCGAAGACATGGAACAGTGGTGAACCTTCCCAGGAGTGGCGACCGCCCAAAATTACCCCAAGAGCGCAGCGACGACTCGTCCAAGAGGTCACAAAAGACCCCACAACAACGTCCAAAGAACTGCAGGCCTCACTTGCCTCAGTTAAGGTCAGCGCGTTCATGCCTCACCATCAGGAAAAGACTGGGCAAAAATGGCCTGCATGGCAGAGTTCCAAGGAGAAAACCACTGCTGAGCAAAAAGAACATCAAAGCTCGTCTCAATTTCTCCACAACACATCTTGATGATCCCCAAGACTTTTGGGACAACATTCTGTGGACCGATGAGACAAAAGTGGAACTCTTTGGAAGGTGTGTGTACAAGTATATCTGGCGTAGAAGGAACACTGCATTTCATAAAAAGAACATTATACCAACAGTAAAATATGGTGGTGGTAGTGTGATGGTCTGGGGCTGTTTTGCTGCTTCAGGACCTGGAAGACTTGCCGTGATAAAAGGAACTATGAATTCTGCTGTCTACCAAGAGATCCTGAAGGAAAATGTCCAACCATCTGTTCGTGTACTCAAGCTGAAACGAACTTGGGTTCTGCAGCAGGACAATGATCCTAAACACACCAGCAAGTCCACCACCGAATGGCTGAAGAAAAACAAAATGAAGACTTTGGAGTGGCCTAGCCAAAGTCCTGACCTGAATCCTATTGAGATGTTGTGGTATGACCTTAAAAAGGCCGTTCATGCTTAAAAACCCTCTAATGTAACTGAATTAGGACAATTCTGCAAAGATGAGTGGGCCAAAATTCCTCCAGGACGCTGTAAAAGCCTCATTGCACGTTATCGCAAACGCTTGGTTGCAGTTGTTGCTGCTAAGGGTGGCCCAACCAGTTATTAGGTTTAGGGGGCAATCACTTTTTCACACAGGGCCATGATGGTTTGGATTTTTTTCACCTTTAATAATAAACACCTTCATTTACAAATTGCATTTTGTGTTTACTTGTGTTGTCCTTGACTATTGTTTAAATTGGTTTGATGTTCCGAAACACTTAAGTGTGACAAACATGCAAAGGAACAGGAAATGAGGAAGGGGGCAAACACTTTTTCACACCACTGTAAATAAGATTTTAAACATGTTTGTCATAATCTGACATTTGTGTGTCTTCATGTCTATGTAAATGTTTTGTTGTTCTATTTTGCATTTTAAAATAAAGTGAATAATGTGCCTTGCCCAAGACCACAAATTGTTGCGGTCATAAATGACTAAATAACTTTAAAAAAACAAGTTGAATAAGATTTTATGTATTCGATTTCAGCATGTAGCAAAGACCTGAAGGACCTGCTCAAGTTTTGGGTTGGATGGGAAGTTGCTAAAGAAAGTCTGGCTGTGGAAGTTGTTAGTGGTGACCTCCCAAGAGCCCCTACCTACCTGCTTCTGTATCCTCAGATTACCAGGGCACTACAAAGATTACCAGTCTTTCAGGATGGACTTGATTATGTGCATTGGGTCATGCAAGTATGGTTTTGGGCATATTTAACTTTGAATATTCAGCAGCTGGAACTGCATATATCTTCACTAACGTTCACCCTTTCATTGTTGCCTTATTCATGCAGCGTAAATGTTTCAGTTCTACTTTAGCATATGCATGAAAGTGCTGTTACTGTTTGTAATGTTTAAGTCTGTTCTGTTTGAACATGCATGGCACATGCAATATTTGACAAGATGGCATGTAAGTTTGTACTGTACCCCACCACACTATTTTAGATGCAGTGACTACTGAATGTTGAAACTGAAACTGTTTTTCCATGCTTTATGTTACTGTTTTATTATTTCAAAATATATGTACATTTTGTACTTTTTCAATTGTGAGCAATAGTCGTGTCTTCTTTAACAATATATTTGGCTCTATTTATTAAGCTACTGTACGAATGTCAACTAAGACTAAATTAACTCAGTTAAACTCGGTTTCAAAACATAAAATAAAACCAATGTTCTTGGCAACAGATTATTTCCATATGCTGAAACATTTATCATCAAGTAACAAACATGTGGTCTGCTGTTACTATAGACAATTACTCCATAAGAACTGACTGGCAAAACTGAAAAATACTGAAAAAATAGATGTCCCAGCCAAATGTCTGAAGTTGTTTTGGGGTCTACAGCTTCCTTTAGGCCTGCCATTTGTTCATCACTCAGGGGGCATTCAGTCGTAGGAACAATGATGCTGGCGTGTGCATCAGCAACGAGTCCGCTACTCTCCCAGTCAATGTGCGGTATGCTCAGTCCCTAAAAGACAAATCTTGGACCATTAATCATAACGTGAAGACCTTCCTAAAGCTCTCAACAAAACGAGCATTCCATTCATGGCAGCATTCTTACTGATTGTTCTTAGTTCAAAAAATAAGACAGACAGTTTCACATATGAAAAGTAGACCACATGCCTCAATGTTGGGTTCAGGTACAGGATGGTTGACACTTCCCATTGCCCACAACTGGTTAGGAGTCAGACTACCCTCTGTGCGAATCGGGTGATTGTCCCAGGTTCTGCAGAACAAGTTGAGGTCATTTTGAAGCCGTGGAAGAAAAACATAATGGCAACAAAAGAGGTGAGTTGGGTCTGAAATGTCAAGGTAGCCACATTCCTCTCGGGAGTGCAAAACATCATAATACACATTTGTCACCGATGTCCAGACGTTTCACCACAGCCTCTCAATACTGGAATAAACGAATCATACAAAAGTAAAATTCAGTGTCAAATGATTTTGTAAACTGGAACCTCAGTAGATATACTGATAAGTATACATGGTTTTAAATCAACACACCGCTGATTACGGACACTCTTTCCTGAAATAAAGCTTCCCCTGCCTGCCCCACGGACTGTGAACATTAGGTGAGCAACATCCACATTTTCAATGCCCTGGTCACTTCGTACCCTGATAGTGTAAAAAGATTGGTGCATGAAACTGTCTGTTTGATTTCTCTTGTCTTGAATTAATGTAATTTCTAAAATAGTAAGAAATACAGCTGCATCAAACAGCTTTTTATACTTAGAATTTGATTATCATGAATGTACCTTAGGGGAAAGCCAAAAGTTTACACTGCTTCTTGAAAAAAAGCCAGCGTAGTTGACGCAAGGTTGTTGGCTGCAGCACCAAGGTACGTTATTTATGAAAGTACATGTAGACACGTGATCAGCTCAATAGTTCTCTTAAATATGGTGAATCTACTTGACAAAGGGTAACCCTTACCGTGAAAAGCCATCTACACCTCCAAAAATAACTATGTTGTAGCTGAAATTACACAGTTTTTTTGAACACATTGCTTAAATTAAAACTAACATGAATTTACTATCAACTTTTTTTTTATTACTTACCGAATCAGCTTATGATTGGTGTCGATGTGCATAATTGACCTTGGACTGGAGACTGAGTAAGTCCTTCGATCTACACAGCCCAGCTGTGTCAGACGAGATATGACTCCCAGGGTGTGGTGTCGACCCGGTGTATTGAAGCTCTTACTCGGTCAAACTGCACCCGGTGTCCTTGTGTCTTAAGCGCTGCTCTCATCATTCTATATCCACTTTGAGGCATTCAGAGCGGTTATAGAAGCGTCCAACTCCTCGTCCGTCAGTCTGGTATATACAGCTCGAACTGGGAGATTACATTCCGCCATTCGTCTGAATAAAGTTCGTCTACTTATCCAGACCAATTCAGATCCAGCAGGTTTGCGATGTGAATGATCACTGTGCGGGTCTCCCTCCTGGGCACATTTAGCATAATTACAGTGAGAAGTTCTACTATTCCTGCTAAAATGTTCGGTGGAATGTTCACTGCCTCAGAAATTGAACTAAAAAAAAAACAACTCCTGTGAGCAAATAAACTCCATGTAATCCATGTCTACAGGAATATGTCCAACAGCATGGTTCAGGCGCGAGCGGAATCGCTCTAAAACAGAGTCCAAGAACAAGTGCTGTGGGGAAAACTAACTTTGCTATCGTTAGCTAGCTAGCTCACAAAAAGCTAACATAACTTCGTTACAATGAATGACTACCATTTTTCTGAAAGGATAAATGAAAAGTAATTCAACAGTGTAGTAAAATATTCCGCTGTGCTGTTGATAAATAAAGAATAGTTTAACTTACCCCTTGGTTCAGCTTCTGATTCACTATCGGTACGGAAGTGCAATTCACACCACAACCACCAGGGCGTTGAGGCGATTCTGAGCAGCGAGTAATAATACTATCGGCAATCCACTGCTCTTCCTGTGAGACCCGGATGTGAAGACCTGAATTTTTAGACCTGAATTTGAAAACCTGAATTTAAGACCTGAATTTTTGCAGCCTGAATGTGAAAACCTGAATTTTTGCAGCCTGAATTTGGAGGAAATTAATTCAAGCACTGATATTGCGGTGTTTATTTTTCGATTTGTGTCAAATTGCTGGGCAGAAAAAATCAAGTATTGTTATTGTGCAAGTTTTTTTCAGGTTATGTAATTCAAGTTTCAAGAACTTTTGGCACTATTATACTTTCATATTCTTCCCTGGTGATACTCTGCCAGGCTTTTACAGCTTTTTTGCACTTTTGCAGGCTTTTATAGCTTTTTCTTCAGTTCCTGCTTGTTCTTGGGGCATTTCGCCTTCAACAAGTGAAATACATACTCAATTGGATTCAGGTCAGGTGGTAAAAAAAAAAAAAGGTCTTAGTTTGTTTCCAAATATGCTATAGGTCATTGTTCATCTGGACTGTGAAGTGCCGTCAGATGAGTTTTGAAGCATTTGGCTGAATCTGAGCAGATAATATATCCCTATAGACTTCAGAATTCATCCTGATGCTTTTGTCAGCAATCAGATCCCTCAATAAACACAAGGGAACCAGTTCCATTGGTAGCCACACATGCCCAAACCATAAGATGAAGTGCTATGTTTCAGATCATGAGCAGTCCCTTGCTTTCTCCATTTTCTTCCCTTCCCATCTTTCTAGTAAACGCCGATTTTTGTCTCATCTGTACATCTGTAGGATGTTGTTCCAGAACTGTACATGCGTTTTAAAATGTTTTTGGCAAACTCTAATAGGTCTTTCCTGTTTTTGAGGCTTGTGGTTCTGTATTTACTCTGGTGAAGTCTTTTCTTGATTGGTGAATGTTGACATTGATACACCTACCTCCTGAAAGGTGTTTTTTGATCTAGCCAACTGTTTTGAAAGGGTGGTTCTTAACCAGATACTGGTTAATTTGTGACCAAATTCTAGTTCACAGGTTGATCTTTTAGGCCTTTTGGGGTTCCTGAGCTCACCAATGTTTATTTATTTAAAAAAAAAACATTTATATTAAAAAAAACAAAAAACTTAGCATATTGTGATTTAGTATGAAGCCAATTTGCCAAGTTTCTATGTGGCTCACATGTATGTATAGTGTGTGGGTGGGCACCAATTGAGGGCTCTGGCAGTGTTTCACACCTCTTCTACGATATAGGTCAGTTGCCATGGTGAGGCCGAACAGTTTCACAGGGATTACTTCCTGAACATGACAGAACCAGTAAATGTGTGTGTGTTTTTTTTTGTGTGTGTGTGTGTGTGTGTGTGTGTGTGTGGTCATGTTTTCATGATGGCAGGGACACCCAGATATCTAACAGTTTTAACCTTATGGGGACATTTGGCTGGTCCGACAATAAACAAGGAAAACTTTTTTTTCTTTTTGTTAGTGCTAGATTTGTGTTAGATTTGGCTCTAGGCAGGGCACTGAATAGCTGCATTAATAACAATGTCAGTGGAGGTCCTTACCAGTTATAGCCTTAAATATAGAAAGAATGAATGCATGCATAAATTAATTAGAACCTGTCCTCTTATTTCTCTCTTGTTGCTTCTTTTAGGCCACACCCCCTAAGACATGTCCTGTACCTCCATCTGCCAGGTGTGCATTTTCGGCCTCTACTACATGGTCTGGCAAATGTGTGACTTGAGTGATTGCTAGCTGGATAGTAAGGATTGACCTTTTCCTATAATTTGAATGCTTGTTTCACTGGGCTTGCCCGAGGCATGGTTTTATTTACTGTTGTGGAGGACAGGCAGTCGTCCCACAAATTATCTTTATACTTGTACTTATTTTGCCCCTGTACAGGAACTGTGGCCTGGCTCTTTAGGTCTCTTCTTTTCTTTTAAAAACCCTTTAATCACCTGTAAAGATAAACACCAGATAATGAGCCAAAATGAATGGTTGGAAATGTTTGGTTTTCCATCCATCCATCCATTTTCTGTGCCACTTATCCTCACAGGGCCGCAGGGAACCTGGACCCAATCACAGGGGACTCAAGGCACAACCTCATTTTAAATTGTCACTGCCTCTTCTCCTCTCCTCTATCCTGTTTTTACCCTTTTCTCCTATTCTTACATTTCTGTCTCCTCCTTCATCTATTCTTCTTACTATTCATTCTAATCCTTACTATTTAATTGTCATGTTTCCTCTTCTGTCCGCTCTAGTATTTCCTCCTACTTGCTCCTCCTCCTATTCCCTCTGCTTTTCCGCCTTGTCTTTTTTTGCTCTTCTTGATGCCCCTCCTCTTTCCAACTCCTGTTCTTTTCTCCTCCTCCTTCAGCTCTGCTCATACTCACACTGCACTCTTACAGTACAGTGGAAAGAGACGGGGTGATGAGCTGTAGACTGTATAGGAAAGAGGAGTGACACAAGAGAGCAGCAGGTGGATTTATCAGGTAAATCTGTGGGTTTATTTATAACTGCACCAAATGAATTTGAAGTGCTGTTTTTCTTGGTGGGTTGTTTAAATAGTCTTTAAGTTTGAATCATAACGGGAACATAGAAAGCAAGGGATAGTTCGCTTTCGCAGGATGCTGTTTCAATTTTAGTACAAAGTCTTGTTAAGTCCAGTTTCCTCATCTTTCTGCTGGTGCAACCAGTTACATTAATGGCATTTATGGCATTCTGTGCCACATGTTCAGGGAGGACATCTATCTCTCTATTGACAAACCATCTTTTTCTTTGCTAAATTAATTTTATGTCTGAATTATGATTTTACATTGATTTCTTTATGAACTTATGGACTTGTTTTCATAGAACTGAGTACGTGTGGTCAGTAACAATTTTAACAGCAGATGGATAAAGAGGGGATAAATGAATAAGTATTGGCTGATGTGTGATCAAATGTGGTGGCAGTATCTACAGCCAATAATTAAATAATCAGATGAGATTGTATGAATGTGTGTGTGTGTGTGTGTGTGTGTGTGTGTGTGTGTGTGTGTGTGTGTGTGTGTGTGTGTGTGTGTGTGTGTGTGAATATAGACAAAACAATGTGAATGTGCATGTAGTGAAACAATATATATAATTTTACATAAAATATATACAAGATCAAGTCCTATATAAATCATCCAAGAAACTTCCTCCAAATGGATTACGTAATTAAGTAATTAAGCAGCAGCAAAGGTTTACATTTAAAAGAGCCTTAGCTAAGTGAAATTAGAGGGTTTTTTTGTCCTGCAAAGGGTGTTGATATTTTTTGGGAAAACCTCTAATGCTTCATGTAAATGTAAGGTAGGGTTTAATATGTGTATTTTTAATAAATCCCCAATCGGTTGAAGTGAAGGTCTTTAGATGAGCTTTATATAGATATTGTGGTCTGGTGCTGCTTTTTCTTTTTCCTTTTTCCTTCTTCTTTTTTACTATTTAATAATGGACATTTGTTTGTGCGTGTGTGTGTGTGTGTGTGTGTGTGTGTGTGTGTGTGTGTGTGTGTGTGTGTGTGTCTGGGCATGTTTTTATATCCTGGTGGGGACCAAATGTCTCCAAAAATATAGAACATTTGGCTGGTCCCCACAAAGAAAACAGCTTTTTACAACACTACAGCTTTTAATTAAACAACTAAAAGAGCCAAAAGGTTTCCTTTGCGTTGTTGAGGTAGAGGTTTGGGTTAGTGTTTACGGAAGGTCCTCACAAAGGTAGAAAGAGAAAAGTGTATGTTTTATGCTCCATCTATCTGGCTTTTATTTATTTGTTTTTTGTTTTTGTTTTTTTGTTTTGTGTTTACTTATCTACGTACTATGTGTGGTTGTCTTTGTGATTGCTTGTGTATAAATATATAAATATAAATTCTAAATTCATTATAATCATTATTTTAATTGTATTTCATTTTTAATTGGTTTGAATACACTACATTGATGCATATTCCTATAGTCTTCTATATGAATAACAAATGGGGAAAAACAGGGTCTATTTTTATTTTATAGATCTCTCTTTTCTCCCAGAAATCTTTCATTCTGAGATCTAAACTGTTTCTAGATTACATTTTGCCTAGTTTCCAGGAGTAACATTGGGGTGTGATAGCTGGGTTTCACATGAAGAGGGTAATTAAGTGTTTTCAGCTTTGCAGAAAGTCACACCTGTCCATTATGCCTGAGTGTAATGTTCTATTTTTGAAAAATGTGTGTTTCTGTATACTGTACATGTCTTTATCTCAATGATCTGGTATTTAATTCTCTTTTGTTTATTTGCCATTGGTTGAATTCCATGGGTCATCTTAAGGGCTGTTTCATTTCTTTGTGGCTATGAAGTTCATTATAGAAATGTCATATAAGGGATTTGAATATCACTTTAGAGTTCATCAGGAAAAATTACCTGGAAAAAAAACTTCTGTTGCAATTTCATTCTCAAAATTGTTGGTGAATTTTTTTATTAATGGAAACAGGGGCAATTAATTTAATAATTAAATCAAATAAATTAGACTATGCATGTTTGTATTTGAATTAGGTTTTATTCCATTGATTTCTCCATTGGTATATGACATTGGTTAATTACTTTATGTTACTCTGTTAGTGAGTTAGAGACAGTATGCATCTTTGTAAATCTGTGTGCCAAGGTGCCAAGCTGAAATGAATTGGAAATCTTTTGAATTATTGAGTGATCGTTAAGATAGCTAGCTAGGCTGATTTAAATAACCGAGCTAGCCAGAGAATGATGTGCTGTCTCTGAAGTATGTTAGCTAAACATACATAGCTTATTGTAGCATATTGTTTAAATAATATATTGTTCAGTAACTACTATGAACTATTCAGTAAATACAGTGAAACTATTAGGAAAAGATAACTACACAAGTGAAGAAAACAAGTCAGAAGACTTGTGGCTAAAATATTTAGACCCTCCCTAAAATATTTCTTGACTATGTGATAAAGATGGGGGTAGAAAGTGTTCTAGAAAATGTACAGGATATCTGATACTGTGTGTTCCAGTCTCTCCACTGGCTGGCCCTTGTTTGATAGCTATATTTCAGAATATTTACCAATACTATAGTTCATAGAAGTACAATCATTCACATTTTAATAAAATCATAATTTTGATTAATACTACAAGCTGTATTGTGTGTTTTATGTGTACTAGTGTTACCATCACCAACCACTGTCAAGCAGGTTATCGAATTTCAGAGGGAAAAAAAAGTCTGGGATAAATGTGATGGAGAGAGAGTTGTGTGTCCTCTTTTTGTACTCATTCAGATCTGAGTGACAAAAGAAAAGAAGTGTATTGTGTTTCTTCTAGCGTCTGACCTGCTGTGATGATTATCTATTATTCACACACAACCACTTCTGCATGAGTCAAACGTGCAGGTAAAGTGGTGCTCGTCATACGCTAATGATTCTGACAGTACTCCATATATATATATATAAGAGGGTCAATTGGGAGTTACACTGAGGTCCAAGGAGGTCACCAATGCGAACTTGTCCCTATTAATACAGCCAAAAATATACCATCATACATACTCCCAGTCAAATAAAGAAATGGATTTATAGACTGACAGTTTCTTAGTCAGGAACTATTATATGCACTATTTTCACAAATCTTTTCTCCAAATTCCTCAGTACGTGACAGCACAGTGTCCTTGCCCCTGAAAACATGACACAAAATTGTTTATATAGGCAAAATGCAAATTCCCTGACTCCTGAGCACAACAAACTAAGCCCATCTTTTCTATATGCTTTAAAAAAAAAATTTTTACACTGAGTTTTCAAGTGAAAGGCAACCCTTAATTTGTTCATTACATGCAAAGCTCTTCATAAGCAGTGGATAAAGTTTGTTGATTTGGCGAGCCTCTTCCAGCATTTTTTTTTCTCAGAAGAGTGTTGGAAAAACAGATTAGTACAACTGAGCACAGCTTATTTATTTGGTGGTTTAATGACATTAAATAATGAATCAAGGCTTCTGAGTGGCATGTTTACCCTATCCTAATGATGCCAAAGCCGTGCGATCAAGAGAGCATAACTGGCTCCCCTTTCTGTCAATTAAAATCACACTAGCTAGCTAGTCATCAGTTTGACTTTCTGTTTTTTTAAGAGTTCAGTTACCGCTCTCCTCCTAGCGCGTTCAGCTTCAGTGTGATGTTTCATCACCAAAGATGCAGTGACGGTGCTGCACATGTCTATACACATAACATAGAGCTAAAGTTTAAATGTGTGGCTTTAACTGAGTTTGCTGATGTATGTTATACGATAACTAATAATTATCTGCTGAGTGGGCTAGTTTGAATTGGGGACCTCCTGGGAGCTCAATGTAGCAATTTATTGGCAATATGCTTCTTTTTATTTTATTTTATTTTATTTATTTATTTTTTACATCATGCAGATCTATTTGGGAGATAATATTAGATACTGTCAGGAGAAGAGATGTATTAAGAAAGTATATGGAGTACTGTCAGAATCATTAGCGTATGACGAGCACCACTTTACCTGCACGTTTGACTCATGCAGAAGTTATTGTGTGTGAATAATAGATAATCATCACAGCGGGTCAGACACTAGAGGAAACACAATACATTTCTTTTCTTTTGTCACTCAGATCTGAATGAGGAAAAAACTTGGTTTCTGTCCCAAATTACATGTTCTTTTACTCTTAACTGTTTCCTCTATTAAGAGCCCTTCTGTCAATCACTAGCATTTGAGACCCATCCAATTACATTATGCTTCTCTGCATTATGTAATATTGTACATGCTGCTTCCAATTGATTACTTAATTATATCAACTTCTCTAATTAATAATGAAAAAGTTAAAAGATTTTTGGTACTACAGATCTGTAAAGAATTCTTACCTAATAAAATATATTTAGAAAAATCTTATAAATGTTCTAACATAGACAGGCAAGTGTTTAATAGAACGTCTAAAAGTAGTAGGTAGAGAAAATTATACCAAAGTGACTTCTTTTTATTTAGGTCAGGACGATCCAGTGTGAGTCATGCGAACTGAGAATGGCGCAAGTTATTTCCTAGTCTGAAGTTGGTTTATTGCAGTAAATTATTTTGACAAATATAGCACCCTGACACTTTGATGAGAATTAGGAAAAATTGTTCAGAAAAAAGCAGACCGATCAGACCAGTAGACTAGATCTAATGATTTAATACCAGACTTTGTCTTAAGCTGATGGTGCAGTAAACTTCACCTTCTATCACTCTTTTAATTGTTTTAATTGTTTAATTGTAGTTTCTTCCCCTTAGTTTGCTCTGATTGGCTGATGGCCAATTTTTCTTAATAAAATCAACAAACAAAAGTGTCAGTGTCTATACATTTCCCACAGCTCTATGAAGGTGTGACAATATTAGTATAGGCCAATACATTCTTTTATTCATGCATTCATCTTCTGTATCTGCTTTATTCCTATCAGGGTTATGGTAGGTCTTAGGGATACTGGGCATGAGACAGGTATTCACCATGGATGGCATGGTGTGCACACACATTCACACACTTATTCACACCTGGGGCAATTTAGAGTAGCCAATTTATTAAGCAGCATGTTTTTTGGGGGTTGAGAACCCAGAGGAACCAATTTAGACACAAGGAGAACATGAAAAAAGTCCACACAGACAGTGTCCCAAGCTAATGATTGAACACAGGACTATGGAACTGTCAGGGGGCAATGCTAATGAATAAGTGCAGTGCTTTTATTTGATCTCATCCATTAGTGAACAGCGTGAATTCAGCGAAAATACAGAAAAACGCATCTATGGGAATGGTAAAAGGCTGTTGTGCAATCGACTGTGCTAACAGATTCAACAGGAATTTGGAGCTGTCTTCTTGTCTTTAAAGTGCCAAAAGAAAAAATCCATTCCTTCTTTCAGCATGTAGTGTTCATGTTGTACAATGCTGAAAAATTTGCTACATATTTCTTTTTGAACGCTACCTATTTCCACTAATGAATAATTGGGGCTCATTCATTATCAGACTGTGTTTTACCATCACAAATATATAACGCTGTTACGCTCCCGCCGGCAGATGGCACTGCGGTGTCGAAGTGCAAAGACTGCTGCAGAGAGTGCGCGCGCACGAGACACTTATAAATGGACACGCGTGTACATACCTGTTCAAACACAACTAGAATGTTTATTTTGTTTTTTTTATTATCACTTTAATTTCTCCAACAAATCCCGGCTTTGTATGCCTTCGTATGCCTTCAGACTTTACTTAGTGTATTTCCCAGGCGTCTAAATCAGGTACATATAACTGTTGGGAAAACTGATTTCTGCCCACGTGCCAAAGTCCATGGACCACAGGTTTTTGGCCAAGTTGTAAGGGTCACTGTCAAGTCCAACTGCCTTTAATTTAAGCTGGTAATCATTGGTTATACTAGCATTTTCACAGCTTCCCCTATTAAAACCAGCCATTTTGCTGGATGTTTTGCCATTCAGTCCGGCTGAGTGGGCGTGTTCAAACGGGAAATGATGTCAATGCATACCCTCTATTTTCCCCATATCTATTTGTGAAATTGGGTGCAAGGTTTTCTTTATTTAGTTGCATCTTTTTAACTATTTGAATCTTGTTGGATGAAAAAAAAAACCCCACACATAGAACACTAGGTAGAACACTAGATTTTTCAGAAATTGCTTATTTACTCATGTCAATTCAAATTTAAATGCGCATTAAATTTAGCATTAAATGTGTCAATGGTAAATTATATTTGAAAATCTATTCACTAATATCCATTCATTTCTTTATCTTCAGTAACTGCTTTATCCTGATCAGGGTGGCTCTTGGTTTGGAGCCTATGGTGTGAACACTGGACACAAGGTGTGAATACACACTGGATGGCACACCAGTCAATTGCAGGCCTCTATACACATACTCATTCACACCTAGGGCAAATTAGCGTAGCCAATCCACCCACTTGGAGGCAAGTGGGAGGAAACCCACATGGACACGGGAAAACATACACAGACAGTAACCCAAGCTAATGGCAACTACCTGCTGTGCCACCCTAGTCACTAATAAATAAATTTGCGGGGGGAAAAAATAACCTGCTGTATTTCCGGCAACTTTCTTTTTCATCTCATTTCATTTTGAGCGACGTCCATCGTTCGTTTTTCTCAGGAATGTGTGGATGTTTTTTCTCATTTCTGCTGCCTCATGCTGCATTGTTTCCCTTTTGTCTCATCTGTCAGTTCATGGATAAAGGATGATAGACAAGATAATGAATGAGAGCTCTGGGGATCAATCAGTGACACCACACTTCCTGTATCAGTCTGTCAAATGCTGCTCGCTTACACACACACACACACACACACACACACACACACACACACACACACACACACACACACAGTGGGGGACTGAGAAAGGTAACAACTTGAAAACTATTGATCAGGGCAGCATTGCTTCCTCAACCTACGTCTAGCCTTAAGCATGAAAAATGAATGATTGAAATAAACAAAATTATCTGGCAAAACATCAAGACAATACTATGATTAGGAAATTAGCAAAAGCCTAGAAATAAGCTCAATAAACATAATATTATGGGTTTGTTTTCTGATAATGAGAAAATTTGGTTAATATTCCTGTGTTCTACATATTTTAAAATGTATTTTAGACGTACTGTTCAATGCACTATACAAAGTCATAATTGTGAGACATTTTCTCGTTATTTTGAGCTGTTAAAATCTTTCTTTGTCTTTATTCAGATAATGATGTTGGTCAGTATGCCTAGTGTACCACCAACATTAACCTGACTGATGATTTGATAGTTATATCTTTATTCTTGGGTTAGTGTTTTTAATTCAACAGACATTTTATGCTCAAATCCCCATATTCTTGATTACTACATATATATATATAAAAAAAAGTCAAAGTATACAATCTGATACACAACATAAAAATATTATGAAAGGAATCATAAAAATGAGACTTAATTTTGCAAGGTGTACAAAAGGTCTGTACAAACTGAACAGATATATTCAGTGTTATAACAGATATAGTACGTGTAATTATAACATTTCATATTGTGTCCAGGATACAGAGACTTTAGCATATTGAAAACCAGTATGTTAGTGTGCTAGGGTGCTTGCAACCCCAACGCACACAGCTCCTGGCTTGAACTCAACAGATATTCTGGCTAATGTGAGGCTGTGTCTCAGCCTCACCATCTGTCCCTCTACTCTATCCCTCGTATCATCTAACACATACACACTCACCATGAACATACACATACATTTGGGATTCTGTATGCTTCTACAATTTCCATTCAAAACACAGCCTTGGAGAGATCTCGCCTGCATGAAATACTCGGGTTTTTAGTGTTCTGACTGTTTATTAAATTGGAGACACACGGATACAGTTGTACTGTAAACCTGCAGAAACCAGCTCTTAGGAATATATTTGCATCAGGGAGGGGTCAGATTGAGAGTGTGATGTGCTTCCTTTATGCCCCATTGGCATTTCCTGTAGATGTCCTATCCATGTTCTAAATCATATAGCAAACAAGATGCCAAACAATTAGCAGACTTAACGGTCTGTCTACATAATTCTTCCCTGTACTGGGAAATATGCACAATCTATAATACACTAAGATCCAAACAAAATTCACATCATTCCGAAGATAAAGTAGTCAGAGTTTTTTTTTCTTTACATAAAAGGTTTTATTGCATTCTGCAGTTTCTCAGTAACATAACAAGCTGCCACGATTTGACATTTATAAACAAAAAGTGTGCATAAAATGACCAACTATATTCTATTACAGAATGTGCCCACATCAGTGCTTAATGTGTAAGGCATGAGGCAGCACCAAGCGAGAGGTGATCTGACACACAGAGAGAGCAAAGGTGCTGAATCATAAACATAACAGTGTTTCAAGCACTTCACATAATATAAGAGTGTTGAATGCTAGCACATACAGTTGAGGTCATACGTTTACATACCCCTTGCAGAACCTGCAAAATGTTTAAAAGTTTTTTGTTTGTTTTTTTTTAAAATACATTAACAACAACGACAACAATAACAATAATAATTTTTCTTTTTAACAAATAATAATAATAATAATAATAATGAGGGGTCATAAAAATAGCATTTTGTTTTTTATTTAGTTCTGCCCTGAATAAGCTATTTCAAATAACATATGTTTACATATAGAACACAAGACACAATAACAACTGAATTTACACAAATGAAAAAGTTCAAAAGTTTGCATACACTTGATTCTTAATACTGTGTGTCTTTCTTTACCTGGAGGATCCATGAATGTTTTTGTGCTTTGTGATAACTGTTCATGAGTCTCTTGTTTGTCCTGAACACTTAAACTGCCCACTGTTTTTCAGAAAAGTCCTCCAGGTCCTGCACATTCTTTGCTTTCCCACCATATTCTGCATATTTTACCCCTTTCCAACAGCGGTTATATAATGTTGAGATCCATCTTTTCACACTGAGGACAACTGAGGGATTCATACACATCTATTACAAAAGGTGCAAACATTCACTGATGCTCAAGAAGGCAATAGGGTCAGGGGGTGTAAAATTTTGAACAGGATGACATATGTGTAGGTATGATAACCATGGTACAGTGAAGGATTGTATCCATAACATTTCAGTGACGCTTGTGGAAGGATGTGTTAAGCTTTTCATTATGTACTCAGCCTCACAGCAGACATTTTGCTCAGAACACCTATAAAAGTACATTACAGTATGTTTGAATACTTTTGATTCTTTTTACCAGAGACCCCAAAACGGAATTTCAACCTGTTTTGGGGGTGCCTGTGTTTTGCTAGGGGGTGCCCAAGCATTACATTTATTTGGATGTCACACTCCATAGTAGTGGTTAATGGTTCATATGAAAGTAGACACTCAGGGTTTTAAGAATTAGTATTTATTTTTTTAACAAGCCTATTAAGATTAAATGTTATAATTTTTATTGTGGCAGTTGAATACAGTGTTTTACTATCAAAAAAAGCTTTAGTTGTGTTTTAATCTGTTTTATCTCTGTTCCTGTGTTATTGTGGAGAGGTGTGAATTGTTTGCCCCGTCCATTTCCCATTACCCTGCTCACCAGCAGATAAACTCAGAGTCTTGATACTCTACACACAGAAACCTAACACTGTTTTGACTAAAGTTATAATAGACTTGCGGTGATAATTTGTTTATGCTGGTTTGTTTATATATTATCTCAGGTCGATTGGAACTCCAACAACATAACATGAACCTAACAACATGGTTATCAATTAAAAAATACTTTCTTAGCTTGCCTTGAAAATTACCCCACAACGCAGTTACGTAATTTACACTCTCCTCGCGAAGTCATAGATTTGCTTTGCTCATCTGAGACATCTCCTTAAAATCGCTCAATGCACATATGATACACGGTTGTAGTTTGAGCAGTGGGCCAACAAGTTTCAGAAGCCGAAACAACATGAGAAATGACAACATAGTCAGTAGCCTTTTTGACTATATTCGATATCCACTGATGTCTAATAAATGGGATATTCAACAAGCACATATGGATGTGATAGCCTGGTGTCCACATACTTTTGGCCATATAGTGTATGACACTATTGCTATCTTGTGGCCATGTGAATTGACGATGCCTGATATAAAAAAATAAAATAGATATTCTCATGGCTTTTTCAGCCACATTCTGCAATTCGTGACATCACTTTCGCCCCTACATTAGGTAGGTACTTGTGTTTAGTACAAAGCCCATTTTAGACACCTCTAATCAAGAACCATGTTAGATTGAAATACACGCAGTTAATGTTAATAATCTGAATGGGCTGCCCCTGAGGCCAGTTCTGAACTTTCCTCACATAAGCATTGATATTACGTTTTAACTTAAGTTGCTGACTTTTGTTATACGGCCAATTGTTCTTAAAATATATAATTTTTCTCAATTTTTTACTATTTTTTTCTCTTTCAGTCCCTCCAGGATTTTTCAATTGCAGAAATTAAGGCAAAATCAAGGAAACTCCACAATATTTGCGGGAGCTTCCAATTTTTCAAAATTACTGCACATTTTTTTACAGATTTGGACGCCATTACAAGGCGTCATGTAACGTCATCACAACGCGCATTCAACTAAAGTCCTCTTCTATTCACTTGTTTCGAACATGAGGACAACTAAAAGATATCATTTACCAATAAACATCACTGTGAAAGACTGCAAAATTATTTAGTGCATGTCATGATTCCCCTTGGGCGCTGGTGCGCATGCGCATGCTGCTTCCGGGTTGACGTCATGTCTTCGTCCCGTCTCGTCATGTATCACGTGTGTTATGGTATTGCCCGCAGCTGTTAGCAGTTGCGGGCTAATGAGGCATGTGTGTATATATACCGTGAGCCGTGCCTCACACGGCGCGGTTGAATGAATCTATGAATGAATGTACAGATGTATTCCATGTATAACTCGAGTGCGACTCTAGCGAGTCTTGGTTTCAGGTAACGTTTATGCCATAGCCTTAGCATTAGTGTTAGCCATAGCCAAGTTGGTTTAGCGTAGCCTAGTTTGTAGAGAGAGTCATGTTTCTTGTTTCCGTTTGTTTTGCTTCCACCACTGTAAATAAAAGTCACCGTTCGACTGCGATTGCATCCTGCCTGCTTCCTTCACGTCACGGCTCGTGACAGTGCAATAGTAATTTCACCAATTCAAATAGTTTTCCAACCAAAAAAGCAAACTCAGCAAATTGATTCACAAATTTAACATTTTTTAAAAAATAAATCCTCAGCAAAATCAGGCATTTTTGGCCAGAACAATCACAGAAAAACTTTGCGAAATCCTGGTTGGGATTATTTTTGAAGTGTTAAAATTTTACATTTAAATATTACAACAAATTTCGAATCCTGACATAAGACTGAGCCTTAAACAAGAAATACAAAGTGTATAGATAAATACAGACACTGTTAAATACTCTACTGAGACACTGATATAAAGCAAATAAAACAGAGCATAAACATTGTAATTATGAGTTTACAGCACTGTTATCAAGTTTGTTATATGCTGTATATGCATGAGGGGCTGATTTATTTCTTTTTTTTTTAACCCATGATCACTGATAGAGCACATCCATTCTCCGGCTAGGCAGTGACTGTAACTTACATTTTACTTCAGTTTTTAAAAACCTCTGTTTTGCTTATAAACTACTTTTTCATTTGTGTTCGCTAAAAACACATGAAGCACGATAAACTGAGCACAAAATACCAAGCTGTCTGCCACTGACTGTGTGATTAAAGCTTTTATTCTCCATCAGACAACTAAATATATACACTCTGAGTGTAGATTTTTTTGAGAGGGTTTTGAAATAATATTGGATTGTTTTTTACAGTTCTGGTGTTCCTTCTAGTCAGAAAATGCATTCATATGTTGTCAGGATGTAACTGAGACACAAAAATACCAGGTGTCTATCCAGACTACCCATAATATAGGCTGTTAATATCAATAGTAAACTACCCATGATTTTTTTTTCCTCTAGTGCTTATCCTCCACACACATGATTAGCACAATATTGCAAGAGTTTTTAGATTCATGTGTTATAGCTGCAACACTTAGCTATAAATAGCTATACAAATAGTAGAATAACACTAAGGACTTTGGATTAAAAAAAAAAAGAGAGAGAGAGCATTATAAACTGTTGACCATCACATTACATTAGTCTTTATGAAATTCATTTGCCTTCTTGATGTTTTGGGATTTGTTATAATTTAATCAATATAGAGGTCAGAAGCACATTTTCTGTTTGTTTGTTTTTGTCACTGTTTCGGATGCTAATGGCTAAAGTTCAGTTTTTAACTCAAAAGAATGTTGCATACCTGTAGCATACAGTATAGCCACCTAGAAAGAATACTATTTATTTCACTTACAAGATAATAAACTGTTACAACAAACTATACATTTTAGAGCTGCATTAATATTAGCTTAGTGGTTAGCAAGTTTGCCTCACACCTCTGGGGTTGGGAGTTCGATTGCTGCCTCTGCCCTGTGTGCACAGTGTTTGCATGTTCTCCCTGTTATGAAACGGAAACACTAATTGAACTAAGCCTGAACACTCCTTAAACTAATACATGAACGTTCTTTAACCCAAGACATGAACCCTCCTTAAACTAAGACATAAACACTCCTTAAACTATGGTAGGAAACACTCATCTAACTTAGGCATGGCATGAACACTCTTAACTAAGGCATGACATGAATACTCAAGACAAGCATTACAGGCTGATTGGCACCTCTAAATTGTTCGTAGTGTGTGTGTGTGTGTGTGTGTGTGTGTGTTATTGTGCCCTGCGATGGGTTGGCACTTCATCCCCCGCCTTGTGCACGATTCCCTTGGGATAGGCTCCAGGCTCCCCTGACTCTGTGTAGGATAAGTGGTACAGAAAATGGATGGATGGATTAATATAGTTATACTATAATAAAAAATATTTTTATACAGTGCTGTGAAAAATTATTTGCCCCATTATTCTTCTGTATTTGTTTATATCTTGTACTAAATTCTTTCAGAAAATATAATAAAGTCTAAGACAAAACAAATGCAACCTGAGTAAACACAAAATACAGTTTTTAAATGATAAGGCTATTTATTGAAGCAAAGAAGTTATCCAATACCAACTGGGCCTGTGTGAAAATGTATTTGCCCCCATAGTTACTAATTCCCCAAATCTATGAAACTGCATACATAATGGGGTTCAGCTGGACCAGACACAACCAGGTCTGATCACTGCAAATCCTTTTCAATTAAATCAACACTTAAATATAACGTTTTCAACAGCATGAAGTTGGTTAGAAGTTCTTACCCGGTAACACACTATGCTAAAATTTCAAGAAATTCCATAAATGATGAGGAAGAAGGTGATTGAAATACATCAGTCTGGGAAGGGTTACAAAGCTATTTCAAAGGCTGTGGGCCTCCAAAGAAACACTATGAGAGCTATTATCTCCAAATGGAAAAACTTGGCTCAGGAGTGAGCCTTCTCAGAAGAGGCCGACCTGCCAAAATTCCTCCAAGAGCACAGTAACTACTCACAAAAGAGCCAAGGACAACATCAAAGGATCTACAGGTCCCTCTTGCTCAATAAAGGTCATTGTTCATGACTCCACTATCAGAAAGACACTGGGCAAAAATGGAATCCATGGAAGAGTGGTGAACTGAAAACCACTGCTAACTCAGAAGAAGATTAAGGGTTGACTCAATTTTGTCAAAACACACCTTGATGATCCTCAAGCCTTTTAGGAGAATATTCTGTGGGAGAATATTCTGTGGATTGATGCATCAAAACTGTTTGGAAGACAGGGGCCCCATTACATCTGGCATAAACCAAACACAGAGTTCCAAAAACTTAACATCATACCTACAGTCTAGCATGGTGGTGGAACTGTGATGGTGTTGGGATGCGTTGCTGCTTCAGGGCCTGGGCAACTTGCTATAATTGAGGGAAACAGGAATTCTGCTCTCTACCAGAAAACCCTAAAGGAGAATGTCTGGTCCTCAGTCTATAAATTGAAACTCAAGTGCAACTGGATTATGCAGCAAAACAATCATAAAAACATAGGAGTAAGTCCTAGTCCTAGAAGTAAGTGAAAGACTGATCTCCAGTTATCGGAAGCATTTGGTTGCAGTTATTGCTGCTAAAGGTGGCACAACCAGATTTTAAGTTTAAGTGGGCAATTAGTTTTTCACATGGATGATAGCTGTTGGGCGATAACTTTTTTTTTTTTTTGCTTCAATAAAAAAAATAAATAGATCAATGAAAACTGTATTGTGTGTTTACTCAAGTTGCCTTTGTTTTATGTTGTGTTTCGTTTGAAGATCTAAAACTATTTAGTATGAGATATACACAGAAACAGAAGAACCCTTTTTCACAGAAATTCTTTTTTTCACAGCAGTGTATAATCCTATTTATCATCATTTTGGTTTGTTTTACTCTATTTATTACAATAGTAATTCATGATTACTATTAGGCTAATTCATGTTTCGCTGTAGCAAACCGTCAAACAAATAATTAATTAATAGTGCATAAGATCGGTGTCTCGATCAGAATAATACTGGAATTGCATAAGAGAAAATGTCAACTAAATTACTCAATATAAACCCATTTAAAATAAATTGCAAGGACTGTGGGGGCTTGTGTCTCCAAAGTACCCAATTATTAGCATTTTGACCCTTTTCTTCTCTTTGGCTGCCTTTTAGGTACATCA
Organism: Ameiurus melas; assembly: GCA_012411365.1. Taxonomy (NCBI): domain Eukaryota; kingdom Metazoa; phylum Chordata; class Actinopteri; order Siluriformes; family Ictaluridae; genus Ameiurus; species Ameiurus melas. The sequence continues at coordinate 14,559,176 of CM022777.1, read as the reverse complement.
CACAGTTTTTAATTGTGCATTTGGCTTTTTTTGGCCAGATGGCTGCTGAGTAAAGATATGAGCCTCCACAGACAGACAGCAGGACCTCAGATTAGTGAGAGTAAATGAGAGTTAAAGAGGGAACAAAAACGCAAGAGTGAAGGAGAAGGCAACCAGAGTGAAACCTAGGTGTCTCAGCATGCTCTTACCCCAAATAAAAGAATGTAACCTAATTTACCCATGAACTTGAGCCAATATGAGTGCTCATGTCAGTGTGTCAGGTAGAGAGAGAAAAAAAATCTTTAATTGGGTATAATTGCTAGGCAAGTTGTCTAAATCAAATTATAACTACTAAAATCTCAATATGAAATTCCTCCAGGCATATGGTTCTCAAATTAAGGTCCAGGGAACCCAGGGGCTGTGAAGCATTGCCAGGTCTACAATTTTTTTTATATGTTGTTACAGAACTGGTAATCGCAAACCACTTTTATAAATGTAATTACATTTATTGAGAGTTTGGCTAGTTATTAGTCTATTTGTGTGTTCACTTGATATGAAAATGTTTAACTCAAACCTCAATAACTCAAAAACACCAATTAGGTCTTAAATATAATGTCAACTTGAATCTAATGATAAGTCCTGAATAAAAAATATATATAGGTGAATAGTTGAATAGTTGGATTATGCCATAAAATAAATCAGTACCAAGGGGATCATTTGCATAGATAAATACAACCATGTGAAAAAATAAGTACACTCCATGGAAATTGTTGGCTTTTTTGACATATTTTGACAAACAAACATTTGACTATCTTTGAAACAGCGCCTATTAATGAAGTTGATATACTTGAACAAAACCACAAGGAAAATGAGCCTTTTCAATCATTTATTCAACAGAAATATCAATAGATGTGATATTCCTCTGTGGAAAATATAAGTACACCCTTGGCCTCAGTAGCTAGTATTGTCCCCTTTAGCAGAAATACAATGTTGTAGGCATTTTGCATAATTGTCCACCAATAACTGACACTGGCTTGCTGGAATTCTTGCCCACTCTTCCATGCAATATTCTTTGACTAGGCTATTCCATAACCCTCAATTTCTTCTTTTTGAGCCATTCCTTAGTGGATTTGTTAGTGTGCTTAGGATCATTATCCTGTTCAAAGGTCCGTTTTCAACTTTTGAACAGATGGCCTCAAATTATCTTCAAGTACTCTTTGATATGATGCAGAATTCATAGTTGAATCAACAAATGCAAGCTGTCCAGTCTGTGAGGCAGCAAAGCAATCCCAAACTATAACATTTCCACCGCCGTGTTTCACAGAAGGTATGAGGTGCTTCTCCTGAAAAGATGTCTTTGGTCTGCACCAAACATGTCTGTGGCCAAACAACTCTATCTTTGATTCATCTGTCCAGAGCACATTATTCCAAAAGGCCTGGTCTTTAATATAATATACTTATTGGCAAACTGTAGTCTTGCAAAGGCTTTTTTCCTGGCAGGTCAAATTTGTGCACTCTGTTTCTGATTGTAGAAGCATGCACTTTGACAGTTGCAAGACTTACTAGCAGATCCTGTGATTAAATTTTGGGGTTCTTGAAGACTTCTTTTTGCATCAGATGCTCTATTAAGTGCTAAATATGTCATAAAACATGACATAAAATGTCATAGACATAAAACATGTCTATTTTTCTTTGTCACCTTCATGGGAGTTGAATATGAATGTATGAAAATCGATGGCATGGCCAGAGAGGCAATTTAAATGCAAATTTTTCCAGAGAGAAGGTCAGCTAACATTTTGGATGGAATAATGGGGGTTAGCACAAAACACGTCAATTGAGATGTTAATTAAAACGTAGTCCCAGGTTTGGGCTGTACAATCGTTTCCATATGGGTGAATCTTTGAGTTAATAGTTACAAAATTGGAATTTGTACCTTATTTAAAAGCAAGGATATATGCAGGGATAGTTTGATAGATAAATAAACTGATGAATTGATTTTTGACCGTTAAACTTAAATGTCCTTGGCCGTGCAGCTTACATAACCTGGGAACATTACTTTGGTTTTATTGTCATCTTTGGTTTTATAATTGAACAGAACAGAAGATATATGGAGGTAAATTTCTTTATTGCTTCCTAAATAGGTTCCAAACTGAGAAATAAATTAGGTTTCTCTGCTTATATTAAACCTGTGTGTGTGTGTGTGTGTGTGTGTGTGTGTGTGTGTGTGTGTGTGTGTGTGTGTGCGTGTGTGTGTGTGTTTGTGTGTGCATGTGTGTGCAGTAACAGTTTAAGTAGAGACACAACATGTGAATGGGCTCGTGCAGGGGTCCCAAAACTAAGAGTCATGACCCTAATTGGGGTTGCTTGATTTGCAAATAGGATCATGAGAGAAACTCACAATCTCCTCTTATGTTTTTTCATTTCTTTACAAATCATTATTATAAATATCGCTCTGACCGTGAAGAGGCGTGTTATTGACACGTTGCTGGAAGTTACAGTCTAACCAAGTAACAGGGAGTTCAAATAAAAATGGACAAATTACTCCAGTAGTTCCTCAGCAACACATGAGGGACTCTGACTCTGCAACAAAATAAATCAAGAAAAAAACGCACAAAAAATAGTGTTTTGATACGTGACAAAAGCAAAGTACTCAAAGTGCTCCGTAAATGATCAACTCCTTTGACAGTTCCTATATGTGTGAAGCTGGATTCAGTGCTCTCTAGCCTGAATTAAATGATTTGAATCTGGATGTGACAGTGTAAATGAAATGTTTGAAAGGCTGTGTCGAGAAATGCAAGCTCACTTTTCCAACTAAAGTCAGTGCAAGGGCATTCCTTTGCTTTCAATTTTCACTTATTGCAGAAAATTCATAATGTCTTTTTGGGGTTGTTGTTTATTTCCTTTCTATTTGAGCCAAAGATTTGATAACTTTGAACCATATATAATTTACAGTGATGCTTGAAAGTTTGATTTATTTTATTTTTGTGCATAAATATGACCTAAAACATCATCAGATTTTCACACGTCCTAACAGTTATACTGGTGATCCCCTTGTGCAGCAATAACTGCAACTAAATTGTCTGGTAAGTGTTGATCTATCCTGACTTGGAGGAATTTTAGCCCATTCTTGACTTTAATTTTACCTTCAAATTAACTGCTAATCTTAGAGGTTCACATACTTTTCCACTTTTCCACAAATGTAATATCGGATCATTTTCCACAATAAATAAATGACTAAGTATAATATTGTTGTTTCATTTGTTTAATTGGGTTCTCTTTGTCTACCTTAAGGACTGTGAAAAGCTGACGATGTGTAGGTAATATCTATGCAAAAACCTTAAAAATTCTAAAGGGTTCACAAATTTTCAAGCAACACAGTGTACCATTCCTGTCAAATCTTAACATATTAAGGCTTTCTTTGAAATGTCATCTTGTCTGTCTGTTTCTGCTATATAGACCTGAACCCCATTCAAGTTGATAGGACTGAAAATAACTGCCAGGTGGCATTGCCGAGATGTCCACAGAGGGGACAGACTTTTCTAGAGAGACTTTGGTGTGTGCAAAAGAGAGAGAGTGACAGAAGCAGTTTGCCAGCTTTTGTGGTGTCCCATTGCCATTACACACAAGGCAGGCTTTAACCTTCTTATCAGTATACCGAAAGAGACAGATAGTAGAGAAGCACAGAAGGTCACAGTTTTTTTTTTTTTAAGCTTATTATTTATTTACTTGCAAGACACAGAAAACCAGCACCACAACCAGGACTCAATTTGGCTTCTTTTCGGTGATTGTGTCAATATTTAAATCTGGTTTGACACATAAATTAGGCTGTTAAATTAGTAGGGTGGTTAACTAACTAACTAACTAACTGATTCATGTGGGTTTTGCCATAGTAGCTCGATTTGAGGTGTCCACCGGGATAGGAATGGTTGTTCCCCCCTTGCTTGATTGCACCATGCCCCTGAAAATAAAGTGGGATCGCACTAGTAAAAATGCTTCTGTTTGGTATTCTTTTTCAATGCTTTTCATTACAGTGATATTATCAGCACCACCTTTGCTGATATTTACATAGATTTCTAAATATTTATATGAATTTCAGAATTTCTTAGTATTTGGTATGTCCCCTGACTCCACAGGCTTGTGTAAAACCTGATGATCCATGTTAGATCAAGTCCATCCCCATGTCAACTGAACATTCATGTGAACTGCTTCAATGGAAGGGATAAGACTCACAGAAACATGTGACCATTTGTACAAAGCAGTTATGGTCGATATCACAAATTGACTTAAATTTAAACAGTGATCTAGAAACTGTGCAACATCTTGAATCTTGAATAGTCAAGATATATATTTGGTCAGTTTTATATTTGGAAAAAAAAAAATCCCTGATCTCCAGTGTAGTCTCAGACATTTGGACCCCATTTTAGTTTTGCAGTTGAACCAGTGACCACAACAAAATATACACCAAATAACATTTAACAGCACCCGCCCCAGTCCCCCCCTCCTCCCCAACCCACCCACACACATTTTATCATGGAGGTATAAAAAAAATGCTGGAAAGCCAGGCAGAAATAAAAACACCTAAGTACGAGATGGAGTTATTAGTCACAAATAGAGACCTAATACTGTCTAAATAAAGTGAGTGGATGAGTAAGTGAGCAAATAAAAGAAGAACTGAGTGAGGGAGTTGATGAATAGCACTGTGGGTCAAAGTTTTAAAGAACAGGTGATTAAGATGTTTGATTAGTTACATAAATCTCTAAATAAATTCATTGAATTCAACTGCTTGCTTATTCAGAATACTACGTATGAACTTTTCATGATTTATTATAGACTAATCAGCCATTTCTCCCAGCTGACACTTATTAATGAAAATTCCATCAATTATTTATTCATCTGGGATTCTTGGGATTCGTATTGTAATAATATTTTAGTCTTGATCTGTTCCTCTATAATAAGACAGAAAGGACATAAAGGAGAGATGGACAGAGTGGATGTAAAAGGAGGGAAAGAGGACATAGTGTTTCAGTGCTCCATTTAGACACTCTTTATTTAGCTAGTGTCCCAAATACGGCCAACCGCAGCACTGAGTTCAGCTTGGGCACCCATAGTGTGATGAGGTTTCATTTTCTGGGTTTCTATTTAATTTGAACAGTTTTTGTGACTTTATGAAGGACGAGAATAAGCAATTGAATGTCTGATTAGATGAGTGACTGGCTGAATGACTGAGCACATGAATGAGTGAGTCGATACTGCAACCAAACGCTTCTGATAACTGAAGATCAGTCTTTCACTTACTTCTAGCACTAGGACTTACTCTTATGTTTGGATCATTGTCCTGCTGCATAATCCAGTTGTGCTTGAGTTTCAACTTACAGACCGGACATTCTCCTTTAGGATTTTCTGGTAGAGAGCAGAATTCATGTTTCCCCTCAATTACATTTATTTACATTTATTCATTTAGCAGATGCTTTTATCCAAAGCAACTTACAAATGAGGAAATACAAGCAAAGCAATGTCAAGCAGAGAACAATACAAGTAGTGTTACCATTCAAGATCCATTAATTGAGTTCCAGAAGAAGCAAAGTGCGCAGAGTAGAGGTGTAAATGCTAGGGCAAAGGTTTTTTGTTGTTGTTTTTTTAGGGGTTGGTTAGTGGTCATAGAAGAGGTGGGTCTTTAGCTGTGTCTAGGTTGGGCCTCAATACACAATAAAATGAAAAAAGGAAAGAGTTAGTGAAACCAGGATTGCGTTTGCTTTGTTTTATTCTCCAAACAGAGAACCTTATATTTAAAATAATCAATAAAAATACCCTCTAACTTTACAGAAAGAAAACTAACCAATCTACAAAAAAAGAAAACAAAAATATACTTTCTTCCATCACTCCCTAGCTAACCCAACACCAGGAGAAAAGAAGAATCAACATAAATGGTGCTGACTTCCTACTAACCACTCTTAACAGTGCACTATTTACAGGGGTGATTATTATGGTACTAATTAACAAAATAATATGTACATATATACACAAGTGTACCACTCGATTCGTAATTGGGCAGTGCATAAACAAAGTCAAATCAGGCATAAGGTCATACACAGGCGAAATCAATATGCGAAATCAATACACGAAAAACACTTCTCACTATACACAAAGCAATGGTGATGATCTGCCCCAGGATGGAGACTGACGAGGCTTAAGTACACCTCTGGAAATGTGCAGCCGACCAATCCTATCACACAAGGACGGAGCAGGCGTGGATAAGATGTAATCATCCAGTAGCAAGCCGGAACGTGACGCATGCAGTAAGCAGGGCCTAGAGAAAGGGGAGGAGAAAAAAGAAACCCATCCCATCAACTGCATAGACAAACAAATGGCACATAGAGCAAACAGAAATACATTGGAGAACGTAACAAGCTGTTTCTTGAAGATGGTGACAGATTCTGTGATCCGGATTGAGGTTGGAAGTTCATTTCACCACTGAGGAATAGTTAGTTTGAAGGTTCTTGAAATGGACCTTGAGCCACACTGAGTAGGTACTACTAAGCTTCGGTTGTTGATTGATTGCAGATTGTGTGAGGGATTGTGAGCCTTCAAGAGAGTGTTGAGGTAGGAGGGTGCTGTTCCAGAAGAGGTAGGTGAACATCAAGGCCTTGAATTTTATGTGGGCAACTACAGGAAGTCAGTGGAGGGAGATTAAGAGGGGTGTGACATGGGTTCTCTTGGGCTGGTTGAAGGTGAGGCGTGCTGCTGCATTCTGAATCATCTGAAGGGGTTTGATGGAGCTGGCCGGATGGATCAGATACTCCACAACCTAGAAGTGTTTTGCCCCCGTCCCATGGCGCCAAACTGCGCCTTACCTTCCGACCCACATGGGAACAGCGCTCCACCTTCCTGCACTGCTGAGAACCCAGTCACAATGCCCAGTCTGGAAACGAAGGCTGGCCAAGAACATTTTTTGGGGGGGTAACCACCACCACCTCAGAGCTCCAGCTTGAGACCTATGGGGAGTTCTCAGCTGTGGAGCCCCCACCTGAGGTTAACATGGCAGCCTCAGAGCTCCAGCTTGAGAAGTATGGGGAGGTCTCAGCTGTGGAGCTCCAGCCTGAAGTTAACATGACAACCTCTGGGCCCCTGTCTGAGGTCAACTTGGTGACATCAGAGCTCCAGCTCAAGTCGCTTTGGACAAGGGCGTCTGCTAAATGCTGTAAATGTAATAAAAACGAGATATTTATACTCAACAGTACATTCCATATATATATATATATATATACACTACAGTAATCCATGCAAAGTATATGATTTGAAAGCAGTCAGGTCGAGGTTTACATAAGTCAATCTTACTTGAGTAAAGTATTAACCTTTATTTCAGGTTCATTTATCTCTTTAAAACTATGACCTGATATGGAGTCAGTTAGTGCACCAATCTGCGTTATGGGTTTATTTTTTTTTACATTATCATCTCTACTGTTTCTCAAAACACAATGTGTTACCTTGCTTGGCAGGCATGTTTAAGCCAGTTTTTTTTTCAGTAACTCTGTGACAAGTGATAATTTAGAGACTCTTAACTGTGGAAAAAAAAACAACATAATATGCCTGAAACTGCCCTGTTGTTAAGTCTGAATGAATAAGTGTCATGACAAGTATCGCATTCATTTCTGTCCAATTTGACCAGTTAATTACAGCCTTATTATATGCATGTCCTCATTTTTCCATAACCTCTACAGAGCAGGTTAAAGCAGGTTCAGAATTAATGATATATTGAGAATATACTGTATACATGCATGACTTAACATGGAATGTCACCATCAGAATATATGAATGAAACGTGTCCATATGGGTGTGTGTTTCCATTCGTTACTGTTATGTTGAATATTATAAGCAGAAAGTTTTCATCAAATGGATTTTATTCACTGAAATGGTTGCTTGTGTTTTGCTTAAAATCACTGTTACTGGTAATACTATTTTAAAAAATTCTATTTGATTTAGTAGACAAATTGTTTGTTGATTAGTGAATGTTGTGAAAAAACAATAGGGGAAATGGTTTTGCCAGGAAAAAAATTCTGCAATTATGCACTAATTAGTGTTATGTGACTTTAGTATCAAGGGATTTTCAGACACATTTCATCAACACCTATCCTTCATTAAACCAATAAAGCACACTAGCAGGCAAAGCAGGAGTATGACAGAGCAATACAACTGGACTAAGGAGGAAACTGTAGTTTAGGATCCAATATTAGTATCCAGGGTGTACTTGGCCTTATGCTCCATGGGATATGCTCCAGGAAAGATAAGCGGTATAGGAAATGCATGGATGGATAATTGAATGCAGAAATTAAGGTGATTAATCACCTGACACTGATATCACAGTGGCCGGTCATAACAATTTACGTGATTTGGCTCTTCTTGTTGATTTTATTTTTTCTTTCTTTCTTTGACAGGTTGCAAAAACATGTATATCCATATGTGAGTTGCACATAGCAAGCAGAAAACCCACACATAAGAGCTTCTACATTGGCCAAAACACACAAGGAAAAGCGTTGTGAAAAAATATTATCAGCAATTCAGATGGGATTAGATTTCTCCAAGGATCAGTGATTTAGCCGGAAAACAGTAGGTAATTTGTGCTGGATTTTTTTTTACAGAGGTCGTGTGAGAAAACACAGATTTGGCAGATTCGTGAAGTACGCCTGTAAAACATGAATTTCTCATGAACGTCCCCATGGAAAACTAGTCCCATCCGAATAGTGCTCGTAACTCATTTTACCACATATTTTGGGGTCATTTAATGAGGCATGGATGTTTCTTGTGAAAAGGAGCTTCCATCTAGCCAGCATACCCCTTATCCTAGACGTGGAAAAAGACAAGAATTTGAAGTTCTCATTTTGTCCTTTTGTCAATTTTGGAGGGACATCCTGTTCTTGGTAATGTGGCCCATTTTCTTCACTTGTTGATAATGGCCTTCATGGTGTTCCATGGTGTTCCAGGGTATATATAATGCTTTGGAAATTCTTTTACACCCCTCCCCTGATTGATATCTGGTGAGATCCTGTACATACTTTGTAAACTCTTTGTGGACCATGGGTTCAGCAGTCAGATGATACCAAGAAGATATCGAGAAAATCCAAATCGGGTGAACTTTATTTATGGACTTTAATGTTGTGTATGTTTTATATTTCCAGATTTCTTGAGTTAATACTGATGTCTGGTGAAAATTTCATGTGGGTAGCCTCATTGGAAATATATTTACTGAATAAAAAATGTTGATGAGTTCAATTCTTATTTCCCCCACTGAACAGTTGGAATCTGTTGCTGTTAACAGGGACATCACTAGAGATTTGTAATGGGGGGCTAAGCCTCTTTTAGGGGGGTTGGGGAATACCAAAAAAAAAATAATAATGTAATAGAAATAAGGTTATTTTTTGTCAAGGTATACCTCTCTCATAATTTGTGTTAGAGACTGATCTAATAACAACAATTGCTGTATTACAGTAGGTATCCAAAATACTTTTTGGATTTTATTTAGAGAGTGAGTGAGTGAGATGGCAATCAACGCTACATTACTGCACCCTGTCTTTGTTGATTACATTAACTACATTTACAGGGGCAGTTATAATAGAGCTACTGTGTAGTTGAGGTACATTGTTATATGCCTGTCCGAGCATACATGACATGATGCGTAATCGAATGATTCATATGGTTTGGTATGAGCCCTTGTGATTCACCTCTTGTAATGATCTGGGAGAATTTCCCTTTAAGACCAGAAGGAGCACGTGACTGCATCATTCTGCACTCTCGCTGCCTGTGTGTGAGTCTACAGCAAGTGTGTGAGTAAGCAGCCGAAGTGTAACCGTAATATTGGTCAGTATAATTAATAAAACCTAATTAAAATGTAAAAACAGTAAACTGTGTTGTATGTGGATCACTCCCCCAGGACCTTGTGACTGCCCAGGAACAGATTTTAGATGTGGTGGAATTGAACCATTGATGGAAAAAAAAAACGAAATCGAATACTGGCTGATACAGGTTATTAATTTGCTTGGGGGGTGGGGGGGTGAAAGTCAAAAATCAAGAGAACTTAATCAGAGCAAATACAGAGGGTTTATCACAAGCTGTAGACCATTGGTGAGCCTCAAAAACAAAACAAAAAAATCTAAATTATTTAATTCAAACCTGTACAGTTATGGAACAACATTCAGAACTGTGGACAGATAAGACAAAGATCAACTTGTACCAGAACAATGGAAAGAGAAGAGTATGAAGAAGGGACTGTTCATGATTCAAAGCATACCACCTTACCTTATGGCGTGGGCATGTATGACTGCCAGTGGAGCTGGTTTGATTGTATTTATTTATTATGTGATTGCTGACAAAAGCAGCGGGATGAATTCTGAAGTGTATAGTGCTATATTATCTGCTCAAATTCAGCCAAATGCTTCAAAACTCTGATGACACTTCATACTGCAGGTGGACAATGAAAGTAATCCAAGATTGTTTAAGGCAAACAAGTGGAATATTGTTCAATGGCCAAGTCAATCAAGTGACCTGAATCCTGAAAGTAAAATGCCCCAAGAACAAACAGGAACTGAGGACAGCTGCAGTAAATGCATGGCGAGCATCCAAAAACCACCAGCATTAATATTAAATCGTCCCTCATTTGCTGCTATAACAGTTTCCACCCTTCTAAGAAGGCTGTCCACTAAATTTTGGACCATGGTTGTGCCAAGTTTGGCACTGACATCCGGTGAAGTTGGTGTTTCAATACATCCCAAAGGTGTTGTTAGGATTTGACAATAGAGAATCACCAGGTTACGATTCTTAAGAAGAGAGAAAACAAAAATACACCAAAAAGAAGGCACCCTCACCTCACTACACACTTCCCGCACTAAGCTTGTAATACATAACTTACAGACATGCAAAATTCAAATGGAAAGATCTCCTGATATATTCAAAGAATGGCAGAGTATATATCAGGCTTCACACACAACAGAGACAATGGGTTAACTATTAATTGGCTAGGCAGAAGGCTTATCCATCCATCCATCCTCAACCGCTTATCCGATATTGGGTCGCAGGGGCAGCAGCTCCAGCAGGGGACCCCAAACTTCCCTTTCCCAAGCCACTAACCAGCACTGACTGGGGGATCACGAGGCGTTACCAGGCCAATGTGGAGATATAATCTGTCCACCTAGTCCTGGGTCTTCCCTGAGGTCTTCGCCCAGCTGGATGTGCCTGGAACACCTCCCTATGGAGGCGCCCAGGGGGCATCCTCACCAGGTGCCTGAAACCACCTCAACTGGCTCCTTTCAACGCAAAGGAGCAGCAGCTCTACTCTGAGTTCCTCTCGGATAGCCGAGCTTCTCACCATATCTCTAGCCAACCACCCTCCTGAGAAAACCCATTTTGGCCGATTGTACCAGCGATCTGAAGACTGAGCGATGTCCACAGTTGAACAGGAAGGCTGAAGGTCTGGAGTGGAGCTCTCCTCGTAGGTCTCAGGCTGGGGCTCTGAGGTCACCAGGTGAACCTTGGGCATGGGCGGATCTTGGGCAGCCATGTTGGTAGACACGGGCGTGAGTAGAACTTGGCTGTGCATGTCAGCAGACTCGGGCATGAACAGAACTTGGCTGTGCATGTCAGCAGACTCGGGCGTGAGCAGAACTTGGCTGTGCATGTCAGTAGACTCGGGCATGAGCAGAACTTGGCTGTGCTTGTCAGCAAACTCGGACGTGAGCCGAACTTGGTTGTGCTTGTCAGCAGACTCGGGCATGAGCAGAACTTGGATGACCAGGTCGGTAGACTTGGGCCTGGGCTGAACTTGGACGACCAGGTCAGTAGACTTGGGCGTGAACGGAACTTGGTCAGCAGGTTGGGACTTGAGCATGACTTGGTTAGCAGGCTTAGATATGAGCAGAACTTGGTCAACTGGATCAGCAGGCTTGGACGTGACATCAGGAACTTAAGACTTGACTTGGACTTGGATCTCAGGGACTTGAGACTTGGCTTGTCTTGGACCTCAGGGACTTGAGACTTGGCTTTACAATGCATGTGGAACCGAAGGTCTGCATTGTTTGCCACATTGACTCCCTTCAGCAACTTATCCAAGTTGTAGCTCTGCCCTTGTTCTACAAACTCCTTTAAAAACAGGTCAGAGAACTGCCTACTGTCCTCCAGTACCCGAGGTCTCGTGATTGCTACTCGCTGCGCCCAATTGCGAGCTGGGCCAAAAAACTGGGACATCATGAACTTTATCCATTGTGCCTCCTTAGGTTTCGGGTCAAACAGGCTTAAGAAGTAGAATTGACAATCTAACACAAAATAGTCCAGATAACCAAAGAATCCATCATACCGATCGGGAAGGTCCACGAAAGTCTCTTAAGGAGATTGCATAGAATCCAAGGCGGGGATGATTGGCGTGGACTTCCGGGTTCTGCGTCCTGTTCGTTCTCCTGCTGCATCCATGTTTCGGTGGAATATTCTGTCACGTATCATGACATCAGGGAAGATAGGACAGATGCAAGCGCAGTTAGAACGAGTTGTATTTAAAGAGAGACAGACAGACAAATCCAAAACGTTATCCAGAAACGTAATCCAAAACATGCAAGAGGTCCGGCAATTGGCAAACAGGCATACACAGGGCAAAACAGGAATCAAGGTCGAGGTCACAGAATATGGGGTCGAGATACGAAACATGAAACATGAACATGAGTGAGGGACTGGTAGTGGAGAAACCAGTGAACTAAACTAACGAATCTAAACATTAACTATGACATGGACTATGACTATGGTATCATCTAATCTAACTAAGTCTATGCTAATATTCCGCATTGAGTGTTGGCAGGCATGCGGTATATATGCCGGCATGAATCAGCCTCGTAATCGCAAACAGCTGAGGGCAATACAGAAACACGTGACAGCACAACCAATGACAGGACATGACACAAACATAAACAAATACATGTGTCGATGCACGTGTAGAAATGTCACTACTGTCCACAAGAGAGAAGTAGGTGCTCGCGCTCGTGCATGCACGTTCGCATGCTCTATAGTGCGATGCACAAAGGGGGACTCATGACAGGTATGGTTACAGTGCATCCGGAAAGTATTCACAGTATTCGCTTTTTCCACATTATGTTATGTAACAGCCTTATTCCAAAATGGATTAAATTCATTATTTTCCTCAAAATTCCCACAGTAAAATTATCAGGTGTTCAGTGGGGCTGATGTCAGAGCTCTGTGTAGGCCACTTGAGTTCCTCCACAGCAACCTTGTTAAACCATATCTTGGACTTTGCTTTGTGTACAGGTGCATTATCATGTTAAAACAGGTTTGGGCTAGTTTGGGGAAGACCTTCATATGGTTGTTATGGTCAGATTTTCACAAACTTTAATACAAGGTGTATGCAGTATATTATTTGTATTGTATATAAGTAAAGTACCTGAACATGTTTGTTAGCAGATCAGTATGTACCTTATAAATTTAGCATATACGAGGAATAATAGTTCCTGTATTTCCTCTCCTAGTCCTCACTGTTTCTTGAGCTCCTCAAATAAATTCTTTTTACAGACTTGTATATTTTATATTTTTGCACAGTTCATGTGTTGATATACAATGCTTCTACTGCACTTCTTTCAGTTGACCTGTATATGACTTGATTTCCATTGGTGAATTCTCGCACGGTCTTTGCCACTGCCCAAAGTATCAGAATCTTTGACACTAGAAAACTGATCCAGTACCAGTGGTTTGAGCAATATTGTTTTTCTTCCCTGTTAGTGATTGGTACCAAACAGGAACTATTTGTGTCACTTGAAGGTGTAACCAATAACCAAATCAGACAAAGTATCAATAATAATTCAGTGGAAAACGCCCCTTTTTTGCTACTTCAACGTCTTAGAGCACAGTACATCTTTATAGATCACCGTATATCTGATATCTAGACATTGTAATTGTTGTTTACTGCACTTATCTTTTAATCTCAAAAATGTTTCTTTGTTCATCTGACATTCTTAATCAGTTCTCATTATTATTAGGAAGGTCCTGGCATTTAAACCATTCTGTCTGACATGATGAGAATAGCATGACACTATGGACTTAAAGTGTGGATTGGTATGAAAACATGTCATATGTACTGTATGCCATTGTAGACAATAGGTGATTTCAGAACAATTGTGCAATTGTAAGACATTTAAAGAGGCAAGTTAAAGATTACAATATGTGCCCAGTTGCCTATAAACCCTTTGACCTTCATCATGATCTGTATGACTAAAACCATTACAGACAGAGAATCCACTCTGTCATAAGCACTCAATGCATATTATCTGCTTTCATGTTCATTTGTGACCTTCAACTGAGATGATTGAATTATAGCAGAATGAATGAGGCCACAACCCTGTGCTGCTGTTCAACAATGAGAAGGTTAAATAAGCCTTCAAATCAATTCAGTAATGATGGTGTGTGGTAATTTCATTAAACTTTTCGATGCTACACAAAAGCCTTTCACACTTCTTCTGATGCCGAAACCCCTGAGTTTCAGCCAATGCCCCCTGGTTGTTTCCATAATCATGATCATAATCAACACAAGTGGGTCCATGTGTTTTCATGTACTAAGACAAATAACATATATCTGTATTTGGTTTCTCTAACATAAGTAGCAACATCATTGGCTTCGGACTGGGGCGCAACAATGTTGGGATGTCCAAACTTAGCCAAACTAAAGCATTGCAGTCATTTGAACAAGGAGTTCTAGTTTAGCTGAAACAGGCTAACACTGTCTTTAGTGATGGTTTTTGCCTCTCCCCAAAATAAGTCAATTTTTTGAAGGCCTGTTGTTAATCCACTGTACCAGGTGTTCTTTGGCCTTCCTCTTTTCAGTTTTCCTTGGCGATTCCTCTCCAAAGTTGGTTTTGTGACATTAGAGTTCTTTTTTCCCAATGTTTGGCCTATCCATTTCCACCTTCAGGTCTTTATTTTTGTGGAAATTCTTGGGTTCTTGGATGGTTTGTTACCATAATGCAGTGTTGCTGATGGTATTAGGCCATCTCATTCCTAAGATGGTTCGTAGACAATGGTTGACAAACATTTGTAAAATTTTGATGGTTGATGTTACTGTCCATGTCTCTGATCTGTAGAGTGCAGATTTCACATTTTAGTTGGATATCCTGACTTTAGTAATCCAAGGCTTTTCCACACTAGTTTTGTGAGCTTTTTCTTTTCAGTCCTTAATGTCTTCATCGTTACCAAAAATTCTGCTGATTACACTTCACAGATATTGACCCTCTCATTTACATTTACATTTATTCACTTGGCAGACGCTTTTATCCAAAGCGACTTACAAATAAGCAAAGCAATATATCAAGCAGAGAACAATACAAGTAGTGCTACTATACAAGATCCATCAATTGAATACCAGAGGAAGCAAAGTGCACAGAGTAGAGGTGTAATTGCATTGTGAGGTTTTTTTTAACATTTATTTATTTATATATTTATTTATTTATTTATTTATTTTTCCCCTCTATGAGTTGGTTAGGTGTTCACGGAAGAGGTGGGTCTTTAGCTGTTTTTTGAAGATAGTGAGAGATTCTGCAGTCCGGATTGAGATCGGAAGTTCATTCCACCACTGAGGAACGGTAAGCGTGAAGGTTCTGGAAAGGGACCTTACACCACACTGAGTGGGAACTACTAAACGTCGGTCGCTAGTCGATCGCAGATTGCGAGAGGAAACGTAGGCCTTCAGGAGAGAGTTGAGGTAGGAGGGTGCTGTTCTTGACAAGGTCTTGTAGGTGAGCATCAAGGCCTTAAACTTGATGCTGGCAGCTACAGGAAGCCAGTGGAGGGAGATGAAGAGGAGTGTGACATGGGTTGTCTTGGGCTGGTTGAAGACGAGGTGCGCTGCAGCATTCTGAATCATCTGAAGGGGTTTGATGGAGCTGGCTGTGAGGCCTGAAAGCAGTGAGTTGCAGTAGTCCAGTTTAGAGATGACAAGAGCCTGGACTAGTATCTGTGTAGCCTGTTTGATGAGGTATGGTCGGATTTTCTTGATGTTATACAGGATGAACCTACAGGACCTTGCAGTTGCTGAGATGTGGTCTGTAAAGTTCAAGCCGTCATCAAGAATCACCCCAAGGTTCCTGGCCGTCCTGGTTGGCTTGAGTGTAAGTGAGCTGAGCTGTACAGTGAGGTTCTGGTTGATTGAGGGATAGGCTGGGATGAGAAAAAGCTCAGATTTTCCCAGGTTAAACTTAAGATGGTGCTCCTTCATCCAGCCAGAGATGTCCGACAGTCAAGAAGAGATGCGTGCAGAGACAGATGGACGTCAGGCTGGAAGGACAAATAGAGCTGGGTGTCATCAGCATAGCAGTGATAGAAGAAGCAATGAGACTCAATCACCTGCCCGAGAGATGTAGTGTAGATAGAAACTTTGGATCTTTTTCTCTTGATTGAAGTTGATTCTCATGGTTTGAAGTTGATTCTCGTGGTTTTTGTCTTTGGTGGGTTGATGAATAGGCCTTATATTATGTCTAGGTTGCATAGCCTGGACTGAATTTTCAGATCTTGGCAGTCTTGGAGGTGGTGGGACACATGACAGATGTAGTTGCCATTGAGTATCTCTAAGCAACTGTTTACTGTCCATTCTATGCCTCTGGGGTTGTTAAATGCAGTCCATATGCACATATAAACAGATTTCAGTTTTAGACACAGATTTTTTTCCTTACTGGAAACTTACTGGAAAAGTACTCAGAGTCTGCAGTGCTAAACTGACAACACTTGTGTACTTGGAGCACAGCAGAACAAAATCTCACTGAGTATTTCTGTCCTATTTAGGTCAAAATGACACATTTTACATTTTCTTACTATTAAAAAAAAATTCCACCTTGAAACATTGGACCAAAGGGATACACAACTTTTGCTAATAGCCATGTTTGTTAATCATCACCCATTCACACTGTTAATTTCCTGTTCGTTCTGTTACATAATCAAAGTATTTCATTATACAAGTGGCTACACACCGAGCTTTAAGTTTTCTGTTTGTGATGCCAAATGACACATTCAGACTCATCAAAGAAGACAAGCCCTCCTGAGATGCTGTCTTCAGTGCTCTTGACTAATCAGCAGATTATTGACAGCACTTGAGATTTTCTTCTTCAACTGACACGTGTCTGTATTCTCTTTCATAGAGAAAAGAAATGATAAACGCTGACATTTATCATACGATTATACAAGTTCTCTAAATATCTCCATAGAGTTGGGTCAAAAATCTTATGGGGAAATACTAATAATTTTAGCAGTCATCAAACAGTAATTAAACATTTTACTCATACCACTTTGAGGGTATATGGATCCATGAGCTACACCCATTTTCATGGGTAAATTGGAAGTCCTGTGTCCTGAAAAGATTGAGTACTGTTACGGTCAGAATGCTAATTATGGAGCTAATTATGCATTTTATGAATTAGAATTCGGAGTTCAATGGAGTAAGATGCGAAGTTGGGGGCTCCTGCTGATTTCGATTAAATTGTAATTAATTACCGCTTTTTGCTCATATAATATATTTTGACTTATTATACTTTGTTTCCTTGTTTGCACTTTTAACTTTGTGGCTCGTTAAAATGTCTGGAAAGAACACGAAAACCCGTCGTAGCATTCAGACACAACTGAGGACAAGTTTGCGCGCTGAGCGGTGACCCTGACTTCATCACACTCAAGCTTGAGTTGCTGGCTTCACTGAGGAAGGACATTGCCGATATTTTTAAAAAGGAGTTCCAGGAGATGTTCAGGGATGCGCTGTCTACCATCCAGCTTGACCTGCAGGCCTTGAAAACACAGCAGGCTAGTGATAAAGTCGCTACCATGGCTACCATATCAACACTGAAAGGTACTGTTGGGGAAATGGGGCACGCGCTCTCCGGTTGCACCGATGACATAGTTCATATGAAGACTTTTATCGAGTCTCGCTGGGACCGTGACTCAATTAGAGAATAAATGTGAGGATTTGGAGTCGAAGTCACGGCGTAATAACGTTAGGATAGTCGGAGTTCCAGAGGGCGCTGACACATCTACAACCGCTGCTGTAGCGGCCTTGTTAAAATAGGTGTTTGGTCTGGAGAAGGAGCGGGTTTTGGACCCTTCAGCCGAAGCCCAAGCCTGGTGAACGACCACAAGCTATTGTGTGCAGATTCCACCATCACAGTAACTGCGTTGTTATGTTATGCCGTGCGAGAGAGCTCCAGTGGATTAAAGTGAGGGATTTGACCATCTCCATTTTCCCTGACTACACAACCAAGATAGCCCTGGCCCGGGCTGCATTTAACGAGGTTCAGCGTCAACTTCGTGGTATTGAGGGTGCTCGCTATGGAATTGAAGGCCCTAATCTAGCCTATTACCCAAAGACAATTAAAATTAGAAGCAAATACTCACGTCCGTAAACCCAATTGAGATAGAAAAAGAGACGATTAGCTGTGAGTGAGGAAAGTCCAGCTTTTATTTCAGTCCACCACACGAGATCCACACCAATGAGAATTCCCAGAAGTGATCTGATAACTGGAGCTTAAGCTCCAGTATTTATAGCTTATGTACAGAGAATATTACCAATAAATTTCAGAAAGATTAGGACCTCATTACCAATAGGGTTAAAAAGAGCTCATCTACATTTACCATGAGGATTAAAAAACCCTCCCCAACAGTTACCATTAGAACAGAAAACAATCCACTTGCGATAACCATGAGGTTGAAAAAAAGGCTTATCACGATTACCATGAGGATAAAAAAAAAAAAACCTTCTCAAAAATTTACCATTAGGTTTGGAAGCCAGATAGCGAGAAATCAAAACAATTTGAAGCAACGAGAGAGAAAAAGTAAACAATTTGGAGAACAACCTTGGTCACACAGGTGCAATGTGACGCAGCTATTCGTATAAATAGCTCCTCACGGTTCTCTACCAAACATTCAAGGCCCATGTCTACAGCATGCCCGACCAATCTCCGCGAGACAAGAATCTTTATCCTCTGTATTACGAGTAAGTTTCTTTTACCTTTTTTCCCTATTTTTCTGGTTTATAATTTACTTTTATAATCTGTTTTATATTTCCATTTTATAAATATATATGGTTATACTACTCGCACATGGTTTACTGTACTCCCTACTTCATAATATTATTAAATTATCCTAATAATATCTCAATACTATTTATTCTTGTCAAGCTCTAATGTTGTGTGTGCGTTCGGGCCTTTGGGAGGGGGTGTTAGAGAGAGAGGGAGAGACAGAGAGAGTGTGTGTGTGCTATGTTTGCATGCCTGACCCTGAACGCGCAAGAGTGTGTGTGTGTGTTATCTATGTGTGTGCGCCTCCCTAACTCTCCTTCTCTGTGACTATTAAACCATAGTGTGTCAATCCCAAAATGTGAATCCTGTTCATCAATATCCACCTAATACCTCCTCTATGTGTCTAGGTGCCCATTTATTGGAAGGGCTGGATTTGGATTCGAGCACCCGCCACCAAATTGTGCATCTCACTGCTGATTGTCAATAAAATTACCTATTACTCCTATTCGGTCTCCCTCACGTTTATTTTATGTATATGTATATTTTTTAACCACAACAGAATACTTCACCCAGCTCGGCTTCGCATTACATATAACGGTGTCCAGAAGGACTTTATTTCAGCGGAGGAAGCAGGGGACTATGTTAAACTCTTGATATCGGGGTGAACTGCATCACCTATATAATGGAGCTTTTTTTTTCACTTTTCTTTTATTATTTTTATTGCACTCGGCCTTCCAGCTCTACAGAATTCGGATTCTTATTGAAGATATTGTCGTTGCAATACTTCGTCTAGATTTTGTGGACTCACTCCTCTTAAATCTACTTCTGTATTAATGTGCTTCTCTGTTTTGTTGCTCTGACTGGGTTAGAGTTTCTGTTTATTTAATTTTATTAGTGGTATTTCCTCAACTTTACATGCTACACTGTGTTATATTATTAGTTAGAAGTCTTTCAAAGGTAAGGAAATTATATTTGTTAAAGTGGGCAGACTATTTATCAGATTTGAAGTCAGTAGGAGACTTTTCTCTTACTGGAATTTTTTTGTTTAGGTAATTTTATTCAGCTTACTCTTTGAGTTGTTTTCACATTGTGGACAACTCTTGGTGGGAAACACTGCTGTCTTCCTTGTTTTATGGAGATTTGGGTGTGTGTTTGGGGGTGGGGGTGGTCCCACTCCGGCTGGGACAGGCATTTAAGATTTATTTGTTGGAACGTCATAAAAAAGATATAAGGTTTTTTCACATTTGAAACATTTAAACTCCAATATAGTATATTTACAGGAGACTCACCTACATATTAAAGATCATCAAAGGTCGTATAGTATAACAAGAAATAAGACCTTTGAATATTTACTGCTGTCTTGCTCAATTTGTTTTTTTAATTCTCAATGAAATATTTGGGAAAGGGAAGGGAGGAGAGAAGAGAAAATGTAAAGGAATCACATGTAAAAGAATCGCATGAATATGAATCACATGTAAATGAATCATGAAAATTAATTAAAAAAAATTTTTTTAATAAAATTTAAAAAATAATAAAAATGATGCTTTTTATTTAGTCTCAAAACTGTTTTAGTTAATTCCCAATAACCAGGCTATGTATGACAGAGATAGGAAAAACTCTCTACAATGGAAAAAATTAGATGAATTTTGGGATGAACCAACACTAAACCTAGCTTCCTCTGACTGGGGGCCAAGTTTCCCAAAATAAATGCCAAGTTAAGATAAACTTAACCGATGGAGTGTTTAATGGTAGAATGCTCTAGCTCTACCATTTCATGATGATGTTTGTGCTGTGATGGTTTTGGGAAACTTAATCCAGAATAGTAAATGATGAGTTGTTTTATATTACACAGTCTAGTATAAGTTGTTGATTATATAATTAGTGACAATGTATATATATATATAATCTCACAGAAGTGAGTACACCACTCACATTATTATAAATATTTGATTATAACTTTTCATTTGACAACACACAGCTCATCTTTATTTGAGGTTTGAGCACAACCACATGTATAAAAGGATGTGCACAATTATGCAAGCAGACTACTATAATGTTGTTTTTTATTAATTAATTAATTAATCTCTCTCTCTCTATATATATATATATATATATATATATATATATATATATATGTGTATATATATATATATACAGTATCTGACAAAAGTGAGTACACCCCTCACATTTTTGTAAATATTTGATTATATCTTTTCATGTGAAAACACTGAAGAAATGACACTTTGCTACAATGTAAAGTAGTGAGTGTACAGCTTGTGTAACAGTGTAAATTTGCTGTCCCCTCAAAATAACTCAACACACAGACATTAATGTCTAAACCGCTGGCATTAAAAAAGTGAGTACACCCCTAAGTGAAAATGCTCATAGTCAGATAAGATATCTGACTATGAGCAAAGTTGTTAGGTATAGATAAATCCATTATTCTGTATAATAGCAGTGTCTGGTAGTGGTGCAATAGAGTGATTCACTAGGGATCAGGCACACCATTACAATGGTTATGATGTGTGGATTAAACTAAATAAAAGCTGCAGCAGAGACCAAGGATTTCTATTAAAATGTCTGAGCAACTTTATATATAATAATACAGTGATACACAATTCATAATTCTGCCAATACATATCAGCTGTATTATCAGTCACAAGCATTGGTGGGTTGTTAGGACTGTATGCATCACAGAAGTGTGATTCTGACTGCTGTAAAGTTGAGTGTGAACTAAAATGCCTTAATTTAATAACATGAATTTTCTCCATGAAGAGGAACAAATCAAACATCTTTAAAGTCCATCTTCACTCCCCAGCCTTGCCATAAAACTGCACTGATCCTATAAAACTCTTAACAATAGGTTTGCTGTAGCTCTCACACCATCCATGAACCATCTATAAACTCCACTGTGAATCCAGCACCATGGCGACTGTAGCAAGCATTGCCAGGTTAACCAAAAAGACAGGGAGCTCTGACCTTTGGCCAGACTTATGAGTCAATACTCATAAACACAATATACACAACACACACACACACACACACACACTCACTGTTGCTAATATTTAATAATCTTATTTTGTGTGTGTGTGTGTGTGTGTGTGTGTGTGTGTGTGTGTGTGTGTGTGTGTGTGTGTGTGTGTGTGTGTGTGTGTGTGTGTGTGTGTGTGTGTGTGTGTGTGTGTTTGTGTGTGTGTGTGTGTGTGAGAGAGAGAGAGAGAGAGAGAGAGAGAGAGAGAGAGAATGTAATATACCACCAGATCCTCCTTCCTTCCTTGTAGTGTAAAGTGCTGTGAAAATGTATTTGCTAATTTCTTCTGTGTTTGTGTATATCTCAAACTAAATTGTTTCAGAAATTAAAACAAAATCTAAGATAAGACTAAGGCAACATGGGTAAACACAAAATGAAGTTTTTAAGTGCTAATGTTATTTATTGAATCAAAAAAAGTTTTTTCATAATGGGGTTCAGCTGGACAAGATGCAACCAGGCCAGATTACTGCAAACCCTGTTCAATCAAATCAACACTTAAACAGAACTATTTTTAACAGCATGAAGTTGGTTAAAAGGTCTTACCCTGTAACACACTATGCCAAAGTTGAAAGAAATTCCAGAAATGATGAGGAAGAATATCAGTATGAAGATTGGAATACATCAGTCTGGGAAGGGTTACAAAGCTATATCAAAGGCTCTGGGACTCCAAAGGATCACAGTGAGAGCCATTATCTCCAAATAGAAAAACTCGGCACAGTAGTGAACCTTCCCAGAAGTGGAAAACCATCTAAAATTCCTCCAAGAGCACAGCAACTACTCATCCAGCAAGTCACAAAAAAGCTAAGGACAACATCAAAGGACCTACAGGTCTCTCTTGAATCAATAAAGGTTCATGACTTCACTATCAGAAAGACACTGGGGGAAAATGGCCTCCATGGAAGAGTGTCGATACGAAAACCACTGCTAACCCAGAAGAACATATAAGGCTCGTCTGAATTTTGCCAAGATAGACCTTGATGATCCTCAAATATTTTGGTAGAATGTTCTGTGGACTGATGAGTCAAAAGTGTAACTGTTTGAAAGACAGAAGTCCCGTTACATCTGGCATAAACCAAACACAGCATTCCATAAAAAGACCATCATACCTACAGTCAAGCATGGTGGTGGCAGTGTAATGGTGTGGGGATGCTTTGCTGCTTCAGGGCTTGGGCAACTTTCTATAATTGAGGGAAACATGAATTCTGCTCTCTACCAGAAAATCCTAAAGGAGAATGTCCGGTCTACAGTCCTTAAGTTGAAACTCAAACACAACTGCAGCAGGACAATGATCCAAAGCATAGGAGTAAGTCCTAGAACTAAGTGAAAGACTGATCTCCAGTTATCAAAAGTGTTTTGTTGCAGTTATTCCTGCTAAAGGTGGCACAACCAGATTTTAAGTTTAATGGGGCAATTAGTTTTAGGTGTTGAACAACTTTTTTTGCTTCAATAAAAATACACAAAAACTGTATTGTGTGTTTACACATTTCGTTTGAAGATCTAACTCTATTTCGTGTGAGATATACACAAAAACAAAAGAACAAGTATGTTCAGTCTTGTTTACACAAACCACCCTTTTCAGGAATATTTCAGTATATTTCAGTAATTTTTTTTCTCTTTTAAAATGGTAAAGTCTAAAATAAACCTTACCAGATATCATTAAACAGGTGTGTGTTTCATTTTCCTTTTGCCAGGTCCATATGCATCTGTACTGATTGGTGTGGCACACTTGAGCCCTGTTTCCAGTCTATTAATGTGATCTGTTTAACCCTCCTTAGACAACCGGGTGGTCTCAAGCCACCTTACAAAACACCATATAGAAACCAAACTTAGTGGGGACACCCAATTAACATAACTCACTTTAGCCCAGAAACCCTGACCTCAAGCATTCCACCAGCTTCAGCCTCCTAATAACAAGGATTACAGGCAGCCGAAAGGTGGTGTGCCACACTAATCATTACACCAGTAGCTCGTTCCCCAGGCACAACAGTCCCACTGCAGATCTCATTGTGCATCTCTCTGACCCCTTTAGTTTCCTATTTTCATTTTTATGTATTTATGAACTCTTTAACCTCTCATTGTTACTGACTGGTATCATCTGTTCCCCATTTCCTACAACTTTACTGTGTATATGTGAACAGAGAAGTAAAGATGGAGATACACGGACAAACTATAAGCCACACCCACCCACCCACACACACACCCACCCACCCACACACACACACATTTAATGATATCTAAAAATATATATATATAAAAAAAAATAAAAACACAAACAAACATACAAAAAAAAAACCCCTGTCTAGTGTGATAGATTAATTATAGATTTTTGATCTTTACAATCCATGTATTGTTGGAGTTTAATTGACTTGGTCAGACTTAAATTTGTGAAGTAACTGATTGTGTGTATAAAATGTAAACTAAAAAGAGAAATAACTTTATATCTTCTTCAGCTTTGGAACCCTTAAACACAACTGCAAATTCCTATAAATTACAAGACTATATTCCCTTCATAAAATTCATAAAAATGAACAGCTTATACAGACTAAAAGACATTTCACAGCTAAAATAAAACATCAAAGTGTATCCATGTGGATCAGTCCTGTAAGCACATTCCCATCCCTAATCCTGTGTATTCAACACATTCATTAAGATGTGTTTACATGATTTCGTCAAGTCTTAATCACTGCAAATCGCGTCATAATTTTATGTGTATGCAAATTATGCTAAACAGCACCCTGACACATTCATTTTCACTAAGGAGCGGGTTTAATCAGGCTTTATTGCTTTAGTTTTCATGCAAATGATTAACAATTTAATCTTAAAAAAAATACATTTTAAAGCATGCTTTTGTTTCTAGCATTATAGTTTGTTATGATTGCCTTTACTTGTGCATTATTTGGCTATAAAATAATGAATTTGCCATTGTTTCATGTTCAGTTTGCCTTTCTAATTAATTAAAAACAGTAAATCTAAGATGATTGAAGCCTTAAATAAATATACATAAATATAGATCCATTTATGCAACTAATCAACCTGTCTAACATTTTAATATGAAGTGATTATGATAGAAAATTATGTGTGTGTATGTGTGTGTGTTTCCACAGTTGACTCTGTGTGTGTCCCATACTATGCCACGGAGTCCAACATCCAGTGAGGATGAAATGGCTCAGAGCTTTTCTGATTATTCTGATGAGTCTATCTCTGGGAGCTCTAAAGAGGACACTATCTATGAGACTATAAGAGTGCCGGCTGAGAGGCCGCTGAGCTTGATGGAGGACACTCAGAGCAACACAGTTGTCATCAGGGTGATTATTCCAGATCTGCAGCAGACGGTGAGTCGTGCATGTGTGTGTGTGTATGTGTGTGTGTGTGTGTGTAGCTGGGAACGATTGAACATATGAGAACTGAAAATTTCTTATGAAGTTTCATTTGATTTCCATTAAGGAGTTTACATTTTCAGGTTGATGTTTATTTGGTTATAAAGGTATATAAAGGTTATAAAGTAAACAAGGACAACAACCTTTTTGAATAAATATACAATTTGCATTAAAAATGTTTTTTATCTCAGCGTATACAGTATGTATTTCTGTTTTAATTGTCTTTGTGTACATTATTTTGCTCTCTACTAAATATGTTTTTGATGGAACAAAATGAATCATTTGGTTCACTACAGAGCCTTTAATTTGTTTATATCTTATGATAAATTCACAACTTACACAACATTTCAACTGTCAAACATTGACAGTCACAATGCATTTAATGGTTAAGACAGAATACTGAAAAATGAATTTCCCTCAATGAATTTACACTCAATGATGAACCTCATTTTCTACATGACAGTGCCTATTTGATGTAGCCAGCTTCTCAGTGCACAACCTGACAAATATGATGGATCCTTATGCCAACATTTACTCTTACAGTGCTTGAGAGATCAAATCAGGTAAAGATAAGGCAGCTCAGCTCATCTCACTGGAAAAAACACTTGAGTTGGCCACTGTTGTTTACATGAATGAAGTTGACGTTATGCAGTCATGGTCTAAGACAGTTCTGTAGAACTGATCTGCAACATGTTTCATCACCTTAACCATGGCAGTAAAGCAGGTGATCTTCCCATGTCTCTACAAGGCCAACAGTCAGCAACCAACTATATCTTAGAGTTTTCCACATTGGCTACTGGAAGCATGATGGATCAAACTTGAACTCATCTTTGCCTTCAACCAGTCTTTGAGAGGGAATATGATCACAGAGTTGGCTGGCTGTGACAGTGGGTTGTCAAAAGACCCCACATCAGTTTGGCCAGTTGCCTAGACAAGCTCCTCAACTCTGAGTCTTCTTTTTCTCCCTGCCAGCATCAACAGTGAGATTCCTCCAGTTCCACAGCTCATGTAAATCACCCATATTCATGTAACCATCAAAAAATGTCAGAAGGGTTTGGAAAGAGGTCTCTGCTACTACTATGTTGAATATCCAGCCAGTCCCAGTACAGAGAATTCTTGACATTCTTCGGGTCAGTATGCACTGTAGTATTTCACCAAAATAAATCCATATTTCTATCATGGTCCATATTTCAGACACTGATTTCTGACAGTGATTCCCAAATGCTACAGTGAGTTTTTAACAACACCATGTCCTACACTTCGCCTCCTCACAGACCAGTTGACTGTGCTATCATCCTGCTCTCAGGTACTATGACACTTGAATATCTATCTGCTAACTTTAACTGAAAACAAGGCTGAGGAAGAGCATTACAGCATGGTTACATGATGACCTTCCGTATCTCGTGCAACTGTGGCATTTTTCTTCATACAGAAGAGTGGAGGGGATCTCCATGCATCACCTCCAGAGCTGCCACCTTCTTGTTCAGCTGTGGACATCGCTCAGCCTCCCTGTTCAGCTGTGGACGTCACTCAGCCTCACTGTTTAGCTGTGGACGTTGCTCAGCCTCCCTGTTCAGCTGTGAACGTCGCTCAGCCTCCCTGCTCAGCTGTGGACATCGCTCAGTCTCCCTGTTCAACTGTGGGCGTTGCTCAGTCTCCCTGTTCAACTGTGGTTGTCACTCAGCCCTCCTGTTCAGCTGAGGTCATCGCTCAGTCTCCCTGTTCAGCTGAGGTCCTCGCTCAGCCTCCCTCCTCAGCTGTGAACGTCAGTCAGCCTCCCTGCTCAGCTGTGGACATTGCTCAGTCTCCCTGTTCAACTGTGGATGTTGCTCAGTCTCCCTGTTCAACTGTGGTTGTCGCTCAGCCCTCCTGTTCAGCTGAGGTCGTCGCTCAGCCTCCCTGTTCAGCTGAGGCCGTCGCTCAGTCTCCTTGTTCAACTGTGGTTGTCGCTCAGCCCTCCTGTTCAGCTGAGGTCGTTGTTCAGCCTCCCTGTTCAGCTGTGGATGTCGCTCAGCCTCCCTGCTCAGCTATGGACATCGCTCAGCCTCCCTGCTCCATGGCGAACATTGTTCCCCCCTCCTGCTTTGCAGAGAGCTTCGTTCCTCTCCCTGGCCTCACTGAAATCCACGCTCCTCTCCCTGGCCTCATGGAGACCCATGCTCCTCTTCCTGGCCTCACGAAGACCCACGCTCCTCTCCCTGGCCTCATAGGGGACTTTGCTTCGCTTTTCTGCACTCCTGTGTACAGCAATCTGTTTCAATGCTCCGCCAAGGACTTCGCTCTGCCTACCTGTTCAGCTAGGGACGTCGCTCCGCTTTCATGCTCCGACAAGGACGTCGCCCTGCCCCCCTTCTCTGCTGAGTACAGCGCTCTGCTTTCCTGCTCTGCCGTGGACGTTGCTCCACTTTCATGCTCCGCTGAGGACTTTGCTCAACTGGTCTGCCTCGCTGTGGTCGTCGCTCTGCCTTCCTGTTCAGCCGAGGACGTCGCTTTGCTTTCCTGCACTGCCAAGAACATCGCTCCGCTTTCATGCTCCGCTGAGGACTTCGCTCAACTGGTCTGCCCGGCTGTGGCCGTCGCTCTGCCTACCTGTTCAGCCGGGGACGTCGCACCGCTTCCCTGCTCCGCCAAGAACACCGTGCGGTTTCCTGGCTCTGCTTGAAACATTCTGCCCAGGGGTCCGGGGGCTGCGAAAGAAGTTGGATGTCTCCGGGAGGAGTGCCTTTGGGGTGTGTGTGTGTGTGTGGGGGGGGGTTCTGTCATGTTTTCCCCTTGAAGCAGCGTGTTCCAAGCGCTAATGCGCGAGCACCTGCTTTTCCAATGTTGACAGCAGTGACATTTCAACACGTGCTTTTGTTATTGAGTATGTCATGTCTCCTCCCCATCCTGTCATTAGTTATGGTGTCACGTGTGTCTGGATTACCCTCAGTTGTTAACAGTTGCGAGGGTAATCATGTCAGCATATATACCACATGCCTCGCAACACTCAATGCGGAATATTATAGTAGATTTAGAATAGAGTAAGATTAGATGTTAGTTACCAAAGTCATAGTTCATAATTTCATGTGTCATGTTTATATTCATGTTCATGTTCATAGTCTTAGTTCAGGTCATAGATCATGTTTAGGTTCATTAGTTTAGTTTACTGGTTTCTCCGCTACCAGTCCCTCACTGTGTTTCCCGTTTCATGTTTTGTGTCTTGACCCCATTCTCCATTACCATGACCTTGATCTCTGCCTTGCCCAAGTTCATGCCTGTTTGCTGATCGTCTGACCTTGCCTGTTTTGGATTACATTTACGGATTATGATTTGGATTTGTCTGCCTGTCTCTTTCAATAAACTCTCAACTCTCGTTCATACTGCACATACATTCGCCTTATCTTCCGTTACGTCAAGGAATGTGACAGTCATGACAGTATTCTGCTGTTTATGAGGGACTTCATTACTGGGGCTTATTAATATTTTCCTTTTTTTTCTTATTTATTTTTATTTTTTGCATGCAAATGCTGCAGAGCCAACCATTGTAAGACTTTGATCTGAAAAAGTTTCCTATCTATTTATTTATTTTTAAAGATGAACACTATATTTATCAGTTTTTGGTTTTTGGAACACACACCTACCTCAGATCACCCTCAACATTGAACATTCAAGTAAAATAATAATAATAATAATAATAATAATAATATAATAATAATAATAATAATAATAATAATAATAATAATAATAACAATAATAAGAGGTACAATATGTTTTTATAAACACTGTCATTTTATTGATCAATTTTGACTCAATAATTTCAGCCTATTCACTTTTCCAGGAAAAAACAAAGAGGAGTGATCTGTAAATGTACTTTGACTTGTATTTAAACAAAAAATGTACAAAGAACAAGGTATTTGATGTTTTACCTAATCAACTATATAGTTTTTTGTAGTTAAAAGTTTATTCTGAAATTGCTGCATGCAACACATTCCAAAAAAGTTGGGACGGAACAATTTAGGACTAATAGAGTTGTGAGAAGTTGACATAAGAAGGTGATGTGAAATAGAGGAGGCAATCGTCTAATCTTAGTATATAACGAATATACAGTTTCTCACAAAAGTGAGTACACCCCTCACGTTTTTGTAAATATTTGATTATATCTCTTAATGTGTCAACACTGAAGAAATGACACTTTGCTACAATGTAAAGTAGTGAGTGTACAGCTTGTGTAACAGTGTAAATTTGCTGTCCCCTCAAAAAAACTCAGTGAGTACACCCCTAAGTGAAAATTTCCAAATTGGGCCCAATTAGCCATTTGTCATGTGACTTGTGAGTGTTACAAGGTCTCAGTCATGAATGGGGAGCAGGTGTGTTAAATTTGGTGTCATCGCTCTCACACTCCATCATACTGGTCACTGGAAGTTCAACATGGCACCTCATGGCAAAGAACTCTCTGAGGATCTGAAAAAAAGAGTTGTTACTCCACATAAAGATGTCCTAGGCTATAAGAAGATTGCCAAGACCCTGATACTGAGTTGCAGCACAGTGGCCAAGACCATACAATGGGAACCTGTCCAACAGGACAGGTTCCACTCAGAACAGGCCTCACCATGGTTGACCAAAGACGTTGAGTGCACGTACTTAGTGTTATATCCAGAGGTTGTCTTTAGGAAATAGACATATGAGTGCTGTCAGCATTACTGCAGAGGTTGAAGGGGTGGGGGGTCAGCCTGTCAGTGCTCAGACCATACACCATACACTGCATTAAATTGGTCTGCATGGCTATTGTTCTAGAAGGAAGCCCCTTCTAAAGATGATGCACAAGAAAGCCGTGGTGGTGAGAGTATCATGGTTCTGGGCTGCATGAGTGCTGCTGGCACTGGGGAGCTACAGTTCATTGAGGGAACCATGAATGCCAACATGTACTGTGACATATTGAAGCAGACCATGATCCCCTCCCTTCGAAGAAGCATGATAACGATGCCAAACACACCTCCAAGACGACCACTGCCTTGCTAAAGAAACTGAGGGTGAAGGTGATGGACTGGCCAAGCATATCTCCAGACCTAAATCCTATTGAACATCTGTGGGGCATATTCAAACGGAAGGTGGAGAAGCAGAAGGTCTCTAGCATCCATCAGCTCCGTGATGTCATCATGGAGGAGTGGAAGAGGACTCCAGTGGCACGCTGTAAAGCTCTGGTGAACTCCATGCCCAACAGGGTTAAGGCAGTGCTGGAAAATAATGGTGGCCACACAAAATATTGACACTTTGGGCCCAATTTGGACATTTTCACTTAGGGGTGTACTCACTTTTGTTGCCAGCGGTTTAGACATTAATGTCTGTGTGTTGAGTTATTTTGAAAGGACAGCAAATTTACACTGTTACACAAGTTGTACACTCACTACTTTACATTATAGCAAAGTGTCATTTCTTCAGTGTTGTCACATGAAAAGATATAATCAAATATTTACAAAAATATGAGGGGTGTACTCACTTTTGTGAGATACTGTAAGTACTAGGCCTCCAAAAAAGGCCTAGTCCCTCAAGAGCAATCTGCCAGAAGATGTTTCAGCAATTATTCCAACACTTTCCCAAAAACAAATCAGTAGGATTTGGGGCATTTCCCTTTCTACAGTACACAATATAATTAAAACATTCAAGGAATCTTGTCAAATCTCGGTGCCTAAAGTGCAAAGCCGAAAACCACTTCTGAATGCGTGTGATCTCTTATCCCTCAGACGTCCCTGTCTTAAAAACTGTCATGAGTCTGCAATGGATATCCTGACATGGGCTTGGGAATACTTTAGTAAAACTTTGTCAGTGAACACCATTCACCTCTGCATCCGCAGATGCTGGTTATGGCTTTAGTATGCCAAGCAGAAGCCATACATCAACACTGTCCAGAAGCCCACCAACTTCTCTGGGCTCGGTCTCATCTGAGATCAATAGTAGCATATCATGTTTTGTGGTCCGACGAGTCAATATTTCAAATAGTTTTTGGACAAAACCGCCGTCGTGTTCTCCGAGCTAAAGAGGAAAAGGATCATCCAAACTGTTATCAGCGTCGGATCCAAAAGCCAGCGTCTGTCATGGTATGGAGGTGTGTTTAATGCAGAAATATACGCACACATTTTGAAGCAACATATGCTGCCATCCAGACATCATCTTTTCCAGGGATGTCCCTGCATTTTCCAGCAGGACAACACCAAACCACATTCTGTCTGGATTACAAGCACATGGTTAACAGAGAGTGCGGGTGCTAGCATGGTGACCTGTGACCTGTCTCCGATTGACAATGTGTGGCACATCATGAAGCACAAAATAAGGCAACTAAGGAAAATTCCGCTTGCTAAACATAACTAACTGGTGTCTGTAGTGCCCAAATGCTTTATAAGTGTTATTAAAAGAAAAGGTGATGTTACACAGTGGTAAACAGTCAACTATCCCAACTTTTTTTGGAATGTGTTGCAGTCATCAGATTTTAAATCTGTGTATATTTTCAAAAATATACTAAATTCACGAAGTAAAACATGAAATGTGTTAATATGTTTAATGTGTTAATAATGTGTTTTCAATATAGTACAGGGTGAATTGAATGTTCAAATGACTCTTTTCGTTTGTTTTTTTTTGCATTTTATATACTGTCCCAACATTTTCAGAATCGGGGTTGTATTTTGCACTATTGACCAAACTTCTTTCTTGGGTTAAATTGAGCAGTTGCTTGCATTCATTGATATTCACTTGTCGTGCATGTTTATGTGATTGTCTTAACATGAGATAACATTAGGATGTAAGTAATTATGAACATAGAAGCAAGAGAAAAGAATGAATGGATACATACTGTAAATGCATTCTATGTTATGGGAGCAATCCCCTTTTCTTCCAAAAGTGAACACAGAAAAAATTATTAATGCTGTCTCTCCATCACTCCCCATAAAAAAAAATGTTTGCTGTAAATAAACTCAACATAGTAATCAAAGCACATTATGTCTTAATATTTACCGAAAATTGCTGGAAATACAGTTGCTGCTGCTGTCTGTCTCACTTAAACACATTCAAACACGTTGGCAGCACAGATTCGTTTGGAACTATTGAGAGCTACATGAAAAATCTGACTGCAAGATCAAAGCATGTCGCAACTCTCTTTTTCAATGGCACTAGTTTTCAGGGCCTAAATAACAATCGTGTGGTCTACACCAACTTCGATAAACAAATTAATAGCCTTAGATGACAACAAAAACAAACAAACAACAGAATTCCTTATGTAGTAATCTTTCCCCAATAGTAAACAAATATTCAGAAACCAGGTGGGAAAATAGTATACCCTATAATTCAGCCTGTCATGATTCCCCCATACAACAGTGTGCGGTGAGCGCTGTTGCGCATGCGCAGACCTCTTCCAGGTTTTCGTCTCGTCTCGTCAAGGGTCATAGTTCATGGGGTCACGTGTGTTTGGGAATTGCCAGCAGCTGCTAACGGTTGCGGGTTAATGATCGAGGGATCTATATATATTGTGAGCCGTGCTCGAGACGGCACGGTTCGATAAATGGGTAAACGGATAAACATAGATGCCATGCCATGTTTGTGACTATAGTGATGCTTTGTTTCCTGTTATGTTTTTGCCCTAGCTTTAGTCAAGTTAGCATTAGTGTTAGCCATAGCCAAGTGAGCATAGCTTAGCTCAGGAGTTTTGTTTCAAGTGTTTTGCTTCGACCTCAGCACTGTAAATAAAAGTCACCGTTTCACTGCGATTGCATCCTGCCTGATCTCCTTCACGTCACACCCCGTGACACAGCCACATGTTGAGCCACCTTTAGCAACAAAAAAAAAATTTAGCACCTTTAGCAACAATAACTTGAAGTAAACAATTTCTGTAGGAGTTTAACAGTCTCTCACATCAGTTTGGAGAAATTTTGTCCCACTGTTCTCTACAACATTGTTTTAGTTTATTGATGTTTGAGGGCATTAGCTTCTGCAGAGCTCTCTTAAGATCCCACTACAGCATCTCAATGGGGTTGAGGTCGGGATTTTGACTTGGCCATTCCAACACCTTGATCGTTTCTTCTTTAATGGTAAATGTGCACTTATATAGCGCTTTTATCCAAAGCGCTTTACACTGTGTCTCATTCACCCATTCACACACACACTCACACACCAATGGAAGCAGAGTATAAAAAGAAGTTCATCGTTGTCTTAATGACTGCAAGTTTTCCCAGGTCCTGAGGCGGCAAAACAATTCCAAATCATCACCCCTTCACCACCCTGCTTGACAGTTATCAGGCATTTGTGGTGATACGCTGTGTTTGGTTTTCACCAAACATGGTGCTGTATATGATGACCAAACATTTCCACCTTGGTCTCATAAGTCCAATGGATACTTTTCCAGAACTTTTGTTGTGCTGACATATTCTTTTTGTAGAGAATGGATTTTTCCTAGGCACCATTCAATGAACCATGAAAAGCCATACTTGTTCAATCATTTTTTGATTGTGCTGTCATTAACATAAACATTTATTGTGCTTACAGAAAGATGTTATTATTAATATTTCTTTATATCTCATTAAATGGTCTGTCTTTGGATTGAATTTGCTGGGACTTCCTATTCCTGAGAATATTGGCAACTGTCTTGAAGGCTTTTCATTTGTAAACAATCCTTCTGACTGTAGAATAATGAATTAAACAATTTTTGGAGATGGCCTTATAACCCTTCTCTCATTGATGAGTAGCAACAGTTACTTCTCTGAGGTCATGACTGATGTCCTTTCATCTTGGATTGATGTAGATGCACACTTAAGTGCTCCAGAACACCAAACTGCCAAAAGTTCTGTTTTTATAGAGGCAATCACACTTCTTGATGATTAAATAATCTTGAGCATTTAATTTGTAACACCTAGCTGCTAATTACTCTCTTAATGGTTGTGGAAGTAGGAATGGTGTACATATTTTTCCCCCAACCTGGTTTCAGAATGTATACTACATATTGAGTTTTTTTGTTTGTTTATAGAATTTGGTAAGGATAATGAAATTGATATATATATAACAAATAAAAAAATAAAACAGAATTGAAGTTCTGTTCTTCTTAAATTATCAACTTGAGTACCAGATCTGAAAACTACACATTTTCCTAAACAACCAGAAGCAATCAAATCTCTATTGAATGAGAATGAGTTGAATGTTTCAGTAAAACCAGATGACAGTTATCAGCTTAATTAAGACATTGGATGCTTATAAGACAGAAATATTTCTAATAGGGCCCACGGCAGGTAGAAGTAGGGTGATTATGTAGTATCTCTGAACTCCTATTTGTGCAGCAGTGAAAGTCCTTTTTGTTCTTATTGACTATAGTCTAGTTTCTAATTTGAAGCTCATTTATGGAATAGTACTAAGACAGCCTTTATTTATTTCAAAAACATTGCTAAGAAATATAATGATACATTATGCAAATTTTATTTTATTTTTTTTCTTTGCATTGATTATAAAATACTGGGTGGCACAGTTGGAAGCATTGCTGTCTCACAGCCCCATGGTGCCTAATTTGATCCTTTAGTTACTGTTTGTGTGGAGTTTTGCATGGTTTTTCTTCCAGGTTCTAAGTGTTTAGTAGCTTCTGAAATGCTAATGACAGTAAATTGAAATGACAGTTTTATCTTCCCAAACAGAAATGTATGAGGTTTGATGTGGACTTAACGGTCTGGGCAGTGAAGCAGCAGATTCTTTGTACTTTGAGTCAAAGCTTAAAGGACGTGCTGAACTATGGCCTCTTCCAGCCAGCAATTAATGGCCGAGATGGAAAGTTCCTGGATGAAGAACGTCTGCTCAGTGAATATCCACAACCAACCAGTAAAAGCATCCCAACTCTGGAGGTAAAAAGGGAAATTCTGAGTCTCTGTTTAAAAGGGTACAATATACACAACTATATGCAAAGTTGGTGTCACGGTTTCCCCTTTAGGCAGTGCACTGGAGAACTGCAGGGCACACGTGTTCACTAGCAAGGCGCACGTTCTTTGAATGTTGATAACCGTGACATTGTTTACTATATATGCGTGTGTTTGTTTTGGTTCTGTTCTGTCTCCTCCCTGTTCTGTTATTGGTCATTGTTCGTGGTGTCTTTATTGTTTTTAGCTGCCAGCACTTAGCGCTGATTATGTTTTGGATATATAACGCTCACTTCCCTGTACACCTGGCGGAGTATTATAGATAATATAGTTAGATTGATTTAGTTAGTTTAACATTAGATTAGTTTACCTAGACCACACTGGTGTTGTCCACTTCCAGTCTTAGTTTCATGTTCCATGTGCCATGTGTATGACCTTGTTTCTCATTGCCCAGTTTATGCCTGTTTGCCGGTCGCCTGACCCTTTGACTGTCTTGAATAAGTTTTTTGGATTACGATTTGGATTTGACTGCCTGCCCTTAAATAAATACGTATTTACCTGCACCTGCTTCCGTATTCTACTCCCCTACGTCTTGCGATGTGACAGTTGCAAACTTTTGTTTTTTAGTTAATATACTTCCAGTGCATATATCCACTTCAAATTTATACACATAATGTCACATAATGAAAAAAAGTATGCATTCATAAGCATAAACAAATATATGTTTAAAAAGCTAAATTAAAAAATATATATATGATGAAAAAATGTTCTTGTATAAATTTCACCTGGTATAATTATAAAAACTTCCTACCTTCCTCAAGAACAACATCAGGCAAGATTTCACAATGTACTTTAAAGAGGAAGGAAGCTAAAAAGAAAATGTCAGCAGACGCTCAAAAAAAAGTTGCAGGATGAACTGAAAGCAGCAGGAACAGCAGTTACACAGACAAAATAAGCAATTAATGCACCCAACAAGAGCTTTGCAACAAAGTACTTATATTGTTCATTTGTGGTGTCCAAAAACTTGTTTCCTTATCAATTTCATCTTTTTAAACATATCTGTGATTAAATTTGAGGTGGTTATACAGTACTGTGCAAAAGTTTTAGGCACCCTATTCTGTTAATAACTTTGTTATTGTTTTTTTTTTCTTATGACTTCTACATTATCAGGTTAATACAAAAACCTTTTAGATTCCCAAACATTAGTTTTCCAGCACAAAATTAAATGTTACAGAAAAATGTTTGTATGTCATTAAAAAAAGCAACATATTACATATGAGACCACTTTTCAGATAAAAAAAAATATTATGCTGGCTGCTGCATTTTGCTAAAGAAATAAGAAGCAAGTGCAACAGTCAAAGTCTCCAGAAGAACTGTGATTGGTTCTGCAAGATGCTCAATAAAACTTACCAGCTAATTTCTTTATAAAACTACACAAATTGTATCGGAGAATACTATTTTTATTATTATTTTTTTTTAATATTGACTTTGTTTCATTTACCACTGTTTACTGTTCTTTACTGTATTTTTTTTAATTGAGAAACATTTAATTTCATTATTTTGAAGTCATCTTTGCTCCACAGCATTTCTTTGCATGTGCCTAAGACTTTTGCACAGTACTGTAATCAGTGGGAGTTTATTCAATAATGAAAGAAAAAAACAATACTTACCTGAAGTATACAGTCTGTGGGGCAGTATATATTTACAGACTGTAGAGCAATTGTTGTATACTTACAGATAGCTATACTTTCAAAGTGCTTTACATCACTGACCCACACTGGAACAGCCTTTGCAACTTAAAATGGGTTGTGACTCACATTTGAGACTTTAATTTCATAGTAATACCATGCTGCATTGATATATTTGTGTTAGTGATAACCAGTTGGTATAAGCACCTAAAAAATGAAGTCAGCTCATTTAAGAAAGGCTACTGGATGAGAGGAGGGAAAGGGGTGGGGTGGGATATGTTCATAATTTTGTTAGTGTAACTTCCTGATGTAGCAATTTTATATGTACTTAAAATCAGTAAAAACTGTTATACTGTTATATCCTGAATTTCCCCTTGAGGATCAATAAAGTATCTATCTATCTATCTATCTATCTATCTATCTATCTATCTATCTATCTATCTATCTATCTATCTATCTATCTATCTATCTATCTATCTATCTATCTATCTATCTATCTGTCTGTCTGTCTGTCTATCTGTCTGTCTGTCTGTCTGTCTGTCTGTCTGTCTGTCTATCTATCTATCTATCTATCTATCTATCTATCTATCTATCTATATATATATCTATAGCCGGCTGATGTAAGGCAAATGTGTTTTCTATCATCTGTCTGCATTTAAATTATACTTCCACCAGCAAAAGGCCCTAATATAGAGCCCTGCAGCTACCAAACTACTAGGGCAGCTATAGTGTGTGCACAGACTGACAGTTGGACTGGATCTTAATACCTTCAACACAATTGTACTGTTCTCTGGTTTCTTTTACAGTTTCGGTATAAAAGCAGAGTATACAAACAACCCAGTGTAGATGAGAAGCAAATTGCGAAATTACATACCAAGGTAAGTTAACATTCATGCTTCATGGCACTTTAATGCACCAGGAGCCATTCCTGCAATTCAGAAAGACTATTTTTGCCACTTGCCACAAACAACATGCTAGTGGTGTCTAGTTCGAATAATTGCACAATACCATAATGATGCTATGTTGTGCTATACTTCGCTATGTAGTGCTACTGCAGCAGTGGGAGTCCAAGCAGTTGGTCATAATTGCAAACTTCCAAATGAAAGTGCGACCTCCCACTGGGCATAGAAGTGAAGATCGTTTTAGGCCAATACATTTTACATAGTCATATGCAGTAGGAATATATGTTTTATATTATATTTATATCTCCCAGCTTGCAGTTTGCAAATATTTGCACATTGTAATTACTGACCCATAAAATAATATAAACTATTGCTCCATGTTTTATCGAGATGATGCTTTTGAGTAACAGTGTGAACTGAAAACCATCATGGTGTGGTTCCTGGCTTGCCATATGTAGCATGTGGCTTCTGGTTTAAAAATAGGCTTCACTATTCACATTTACTTTCTCCCAGGGCTATAAATCTACTTTTTGACCAGTATCAGTGGTACTAGAAAACGATGCAGGGATTTTTAATATCAAGTTTTAAAATCAAATTGTATAATTAATTGTTTTAACTGTGAAAACAAAAAAAGACAACACATCTTTTGTTTGCTGTTGGCAGATTATGTCTTGCTTTGACCAAAACACCAACTTTCAGTCTTGTTTATAAACTGTATAAAGGGAAATGTGGGTCAAGGTAAAGTAAAATTTCAAGATCAGGCAAATCCATATGCTATTTACTGTAACTAGCACTACACCATAAAAAAACAAAACTCTCTTACAGTATACACAGAAAACTGTATACAGTATTGTTCTAATATGTCATTGACAGCTAAAAAATTATATGAAAAATTTTATAAAAAATTGTATTCAAAAACTTTCAGGAATGAATGCAAATAATCAAACATAACTTTATAGTTTATTTACAATATATACAAATTAGCCCATCACTGCAATCTCCAAGCGATTCCCACAGATATTATGTTATCATATGCATCATATGTGACCTTCATCTGCTTCCCTTTACTTCACTTTTTTCTTACTGTTTTTTTTTTAATGTGTATGGGGAGCTGTTCTGTTACCTATTTATAACTGGCCCGAAAAAACAGGGAAAGTCTCTCTCTCTCTCTCTCTCTCTCTCTCTCTCTCTCTCTCTCTCTTTCTCTCCTGCTTTAGGCCAATCTGAGGAAGTTTATGGATTACATCCAAAATCACCAGTCAGAGAAAATCTCTAAAATGTTGGATAAAGGACTTGACCCAAACTACCACGATTCAGAAACTGGAGGTACACCCCCTTCCACCTTCAAACACACACACACACACACACACACACACACACACACACACACACACACACACACACACACACACACACACAAAGAATATAGAGTATTGTTTATTCACTACAACAGGTTTTTAATGATAATTCTGCTACACAATGGCAGTAATGAATTTAATTTTCTATTCTGATGGGTCAGAGGGTATTGATTTATTTTTATAACAGCTTGGATCTGACAAGTAGTACTATCCACAAGGCAAATCACAATTATATTACAGTGCGTGATCAAATACACCTCTGTTACTTTAGTCAATGTTAATTGTAAGTGCACTTGATTAAAATTGTTGAGAATGTACTAGATTCCTATAGGTTGAATGCTAATTAGGTATGCTGTGGTTCTGTGAACCCTGTATAACCACCACTGGTGGTGTATAACACATGAATAACCTCTTGTATGTGTGCACACTCATACTGAGATATTCCATTAAGGTCAAGTAGTAATGTATTATGCAGTATTAACAAGAAATACTGCTGTCATACAACAATTATTTCTTTGAACCTTTTTGTCAAACCAGCCCAGGTTTTGAATTGTAGTGAACTATATATAGCTTATATACAGCATTCACAAAGCCACAGTTACCAATGTAAATAGCATTTAATTTCACCCCTTTTATACAAATAAAACTGAATTGAATTGAATTGTGGCCTGAGGAAAATGACTTACACTTGGACTGTCCTGAAAGGTGCTCAGAGGTGACCACTGCCCTTTTATGACTGGGAGGGACTATGTTAAACTTATTTATAATCTGGATAAGGAGTATGGTGACACCTGAGTAGCAATATCATAGATGTCCTGGACTGACACCTTAATTAGGCCCATAAAAAGTAAATGTTCCTCTTAAAGTGACATATCAAAATATGAGCCAGACATTTAGCAGGTCTGTGGGCTAAGGTGATGACATCCAACATTAGCAGTGAGCTGTTTGCTTAGAGAATGAAGTATCCATGTTTTACTCACATTGAAATAAACAGCTGGTCTGAGGATCAAATGGCTGCCGTCCAGTCCATATACCACTGCAAATCATGCACCA
This sequence comes from Ameiurus melas, assembly GCA_012411365.1. Lineage (NCBI taxonomy): Eukaryota > Metazoa > Chordata > Actinopteri > Siluriformes > Ictaluridae > Ameiurus > Ameiurus melas. The sequence goes on along the minus strand of CM022777.1, from coordinate 14,518,903 downwards.
TGGACAGCAAGGCTTCTGCAGGCTCATCCTCATTTAAGTCTACAATGTAAATAGTCTGATTAACAAGGTTATGTGATATGATCATGGGCAGAACACCTGGATTCAGCCACAAGGTAATGCTTGAGTCATCTGGTCACTAATGCATATAATTCAAGCTTGTTGTCAGAGAATGCCACTTTTCAAATCCATTAGCTGTAGTAATATATAGGAAGTTCTGGATGACCTGCTCCTTGGTGAGAGCACAAAGGAGCTTGTCATCCCAATTCGGCAGAATTCTGTTTCTAGTTGCCATCAGAGATGAGGCTAGCTGTACGTACCTTCCAAAAGGTAGGAGTTTGAATTAGAATGCCTGACGTTGTATGTGCTCTAGCAATAAGAAAATAAATGTACTGTAAGCATTGCGCAGGTCGACGGATGTGAACCAGTCATGTGGCTGAATACTTTGAACAATATATTTTACTCATAGCATGGCAGGGTCTTCAGGAGCTAGTTAAAACTTCTCAAGTTTGGATGGAAACTGATATGTTTCTTTGGTGCAAGAAAGCAGAACCCTCTGTTAGCTTTCAAAGGGAATTTTGACGTTGCAGTTAGCATAACAGTATGGGAGCGCCTTGCGCTTTGCGCTTGTAATGAGTGAGAAAGAATTGTGTTACGGCTTGCTCCCGTTTCATCACGGGGAAAAGTGTACACTTTCTGGGTGAAGTGTTTAGGAGTGTAGTATGTGATAACTGCCTCGAGAGGCTGCGCATGGTAATGCCTACATTAACAGCTTGACTCGCGCTCTTCTCGCTCTTCTGAGAAGCCGAATCGAGTTGGGTTTCAGAGCCTCGCAGATCTGGGCCGGCCACTGTCGAGGCAGCTAGCCATCTCAGGTTCGGGGGATCTCTTATGGATCCGAAAGAAGAGCCGGAGATGAGTGCTGCTCTATCTCTTGCTGTCTTCTGGGTTCTGCTCTCCGCTGGATTTTGGAGTTCGCGTCACGACTCCACCTTCCGCTATTAAAAGACAAAAGGGGAAGAAAAAAACACACACAAAAATTATAGTAATAATTCCTCTCTGACTCCAAGGAGCCAGAAGGACGTGCTAAAAACTGAGAGCAGTATATAAAGAGCTGCTTGAAGTGATTACTAAGGCTGGGTGAGCCTTTTTCTCCCCAGTGAAAGTAAATACCTCACACTGCAGAAACTCCCCTGTCTTCCAGAAATGCATGACAAAATATCAGGCTTCTGGGGGAAAACCATGTATAAGCCATATTAATAACCCCACAATGTTGGATTATTCAGCCATTGTGGGGTATGAACGGCATGGCTATTTAGCTATGCTGAAGGCGGAGAAAGCACTTTGAGCTACCTCTGTCCATCGATGGCAGGTAATTAGGGGGGCTGGCTTTGCATACAAACCACCATATAATGCCGCCGTGGCATTGGTGTGCAAGCCTATGCAGTAGTAGTCTTGCTTCTAGGTCACTGCAGACAATGACAGTGTTGCAGGCCTACTAAGCAGACCTGCATTCAAAAAAGCCAGTTCCTTTCCTGTTGTCTCGAGCTCTCATGGATGCCTGGGCCAGCACTAGTGTGAGGGAGACCCAGAAGGCAATTATGGCAGTCCGCCAACCCCCGCAGACAGCCAGGGGAACCAGGCGGCCACAGTCATGGTCTGATACTAGGCCTGATCTGATAATGGTCATAAAGGACAAGCACAACAGGCAAAGAAAAGCAGTCCTGAGGGGCCGTGGAGGGACATATCAGGGGACATGAGGTTGTTAGGGCAGGTAGCCCCCAGTGCTACTGTAGGGCCTCCCCTAGCCAAGGAAAATTTTATGCATTCCCTCCAATAGAATGTGGAATAGATAACATCACTAAAAGACCATCGGGCAGCGTGGAAACTACTGCCAAATGTGTCTCCGTGGGTTCTGTCTACCATAGAAAAGGGTTCAGTTTATAGCTCGGCACACTCCATGCCATACCCATGAGGTTATAAGGATTCTACTACGATGAGGGTGTGTCTATCCAAAACACGCGTACGGTCAATCCTGTAAACACTGAGCAAGATAAAGCTGGATCTTGGGAGACTATTGGTGTTTATTGGCCTATTGCTCAGGAAACCATTCAGTGGTGGCTGAGAAGTTGGGGTTTCGTCCACGGATTACGTGCTTACGTGCTCTGAGAATTTGAGTGTCCCCAGTATCTAGCCTTGGGTCACACTCTAGGGGTGTCTCCTTAGTGTAAGACGGTAATGAGAGACACCTCCCTCATGGGCTGGAGCGCAGTCTTATACAGCCGTCCAACTCACGGTCTCTGATGCGGCCCTCATCTGGAGCAGGGTGGCTCCATCCACAAGTGGTGGAGTCCATACGGGAAGGTTTGTCCAAGCGGGATGGCATGTGGTCGCCTCCGAGGAGACAACACATGGGCCACTATGGTTCGCCTTCACTCCTCCCGCACAATTAGGGCTGGACTATGTTGTGCACATGTGGCAGAGGTCACATCTGTACGCTCTTCCGCCCATCGCTCTGCTCCCACAAGTTCTAGCGAGAGTTCACCAAGACAGCCTATGCCTGCTGCTAGTAGCACCTTATTGACCAGCTCGAACATGGTTCTGAGAGATAATATCGCTGTGAGATGGCACTCCTTGGGTGATTCCCATCCACGGGGATCCACTGTAGACCCAGTGAACTGTGCAATAGCTACGGTCCTGGAGTTCTTACAAGAACATTTCTCAGCGAGGTGGGCTCCTTCTACAATCAGGGTTTACGTGGCTGCCATTTTGGCCATGCAGCTGAGGCCCATCTGCAGGCCGCGTATACCTTCCTGGGAACTTCTGTGGGCCTGGAAGGTCTGTCAGGTGTCCCATTTGAGCCTTTAGAGTGTATCTAATGTCTCAAGCTGATGGGCTGATTTATCACCCTCGGCCAGAACTACAGAAACTGTGGGTCTGGCCCCTGAGGGGCACCAGCTCATAGATTCTGGTCTCCACAATTGAGATTGTAGAGATCATGTTAAATGCTATAGCACCATCCACAAGGAAATCGTACGCACTCAAGTGGCAACTTTTTGTCTTGTGGTGTGAGGAACGTCAGCTAGGCCCAGTGAACTGCGCAATAGCTACTGTCCTGGAGTTCTTACAAGAACATTTCTCAGCAGGGTTGGCTCCTTCTACAATCAGGGTTACTTGGCCACTGTTTCGGCCAGCCATGCCCCTGTTGATGGAGCCTCTGTGGGGCAACATCCTCTAAATTCGAGGTTCATGCGTGGTGTCAGATGGCTAAGGCCCATCTGCAGGCCGCGTATACCTTCCTGTGACCTATCTCTGGTCTTGGAAGGTCTGTCAGGGGCCCCATTTGAGCCCTTAGTGTCAGCCTCTGAGAACCTTCTGACTCTAAAAGTAGCTCTCCTACTGGCCCTGACATCTCTCAAGCGAGTGGGAGATCTACAAGCTCTTTCTGTTGCCCCATCCTGCTTTGACTTTGAGTGCCTACATCGGCTGCCCACCCTGTGGTGTTGCAGGCTTTCTGCCCTCTGCCATTCCTTACACCGGAACAAGAAAGGATGCACCTGCTGTGTCCAGAAAGGGCTCTCTGTACTTACGTCAACCACTCCGGCCAGTGGCGTAAGTCGAAGCAGCTGCTGGTCTGCTTTGGCGGGGACAGTAAAGGTGATGCTGTGTCAAAGCAACACATCTCTTTGATAGTGGAAACAATCTCTATGGCTTATGAGGCGCACAGACTCGGCACGCCTCTTATCAGATAATAGAGTCTGGCAGCGTGGTTCACAGGAGCCATATGTATATCATGCGACGCGCTTAATTTCCACATCACCTGATCATGACAGGCCTATAAGTAGAGGCATGATTTTACACAGGCTTCAGATCCCGGTCACGGGCGCAAGATGCTCCCATACTGTTATGCTAAATGCAATGTCTCGTTCCTTTCTCAGGGAACAGGGTTACATGTGTAACCCCGATGTTTTGTCTACTGTTCCATATCGTCTTTGCCCAAAAAGCACTGAGTTTCTTGTGACAGAGTACTGACTTTGTTGTCATTTGAAAGCAATGAGATCTTGGACTGTGTAAAAGTGGGGGGACAGGGCCAGAAGCTTAGTTTGTACTCCAGCTGGTGTTATGTAGGGCCCTCCTTACAAAGTAGATATAGTGTACTCAAATGCGAGAAGCCTGTATGGTGTACTCAGTGCTTGGCCAGTGTACATCTGACAGATTTCTTTGTTTGGTGAAAACACAACCATCGCCAGCAGGCATATATCCATTAGGCAGGACACATGCCATTGGAGCCCAGGTGCAGGTCAACTGGGCCAACAAGACTGGTAGAGGCTTTGTAGGTAAACATCAGGATGACAAGTCAAGGAGCTATAAGTAGGGTGAGCCTGCAAGCTAAACAGCCTCAACTTCTGCTTCATTAATTTCAGATGAGCCATAAGTGCTACCAAGTCATTCATTTGTGACCTTCAGTCCCCAATTTCACTAGAAATGGATGTGTTGCATGTATCTAGCAAATTTCAGTAATATGTGATGATCTCTAATGTGATGATGATGCTAATTAAAGCCACAACATTCGCTTTCTGTTGCATTGAGGATTTTCAGATGAAAGTTACTTTCTCCTCTGGTTCATCTTACTGAGGCTTCTGAAGATTGTTATTTTCTGTCAGAGTGAAAATAGAATATGGATATTGATTGACAAGGCCACCTACAATGCCCTCCAGTAATATTGGCACCCTTGGTAAATATGAGCAAAGAAGGCTGTAAAAAATTGTCTTTATGGTTTAACGTTTTGATCTTTTCTTCATAAAATTCACAAAAATGCTCTCATGTATATCAAACAACTGCAAACAAAACACAGGCTTAGAGCTGCAACAACTAATCGATAAAATCAATAATAATCAATTATGAAAATCGTTGTCAATGAATCTCATTATCGATTAGTTGGTTTGCGCGCAGCTTGGGGCACGTTTACTCACTCACGTTTACTCACTTCTGACAACACGCTTCGAGAGTAAATACTACCGTTGTGTCCCAAATCACTTACAGTATACATTGTGTACTCTTATCGTCTCGTGTATGACTGTTAGAAAGGTAATATCATCTCAAATGGAACTCTAGCAGTTTTTTACTAACCAGAAGTATAAGCCACTTCCTAGTTGACGGCACATGATGTCATATGCACTTAATGCAACACTGCTAGTTGTAGGCTAATACCCAGAGTTACCGATGATAACTTTCTTCAGTTTACTGTTTGTCAATGTTACCTTTTACACGGGCGCACGGTGGCTTAGTGGTTAGCACGTTCGCCTCACACCTCCAGTGTCCAGGGTTTGATTCCTGCCTGGGCCATGTGTGTGCGGAGTTTGCATGTTCTCCTGTGCTGCGGGGGTTTCCTCCGGGTACTCCGGTTTCCTCCCCCGGTCCAAAGACATGCATGGTAGGTTGGTAAATTGTCCATAGTGTATGAATGGGTGTGTGAGTGTGTATGTGATTGTGCCCTGCGATGGACTGGCACCCTGTCCAGGGTGTACCCTGCCTTGTGGATGGATGGACAATATTCCTAAAGGCCACAAGTAAAGGAAACCACAAGGTGCAGTGGAATTGAGTTTTTATTATTAATTATATAATTAATTTAGGACTGTGGGTTATTCAGTGCTTTTTGTGCAAAAAATAATGCATAAATACTAATATATATATGTACATAGTATCTCACAAAAGTGAGGAACACCCCCCACATTTTTGTAAATATTTTATTATGTCTTTTAATGTGACAACACTGAAGAAATTACACTTTACAATGTAAAGTGGTGAGTGTACAGCTTGTGTAACAGTTTAATTTTGCTGTCCCCTCCAAATAACTCAACACACATCCATTAATGTCTAAACCACTGGCAACAAAAATGGGTCCAATTAGCCATTTTCCCTCCCCGGTGTAATGTGACTTGTGAGTGTTACGAGGTCTCAGGTGTGAATGGGGAGCAGGTGTGTTAAATTTGGTGTCGCTCTCACACTCCCTCATACTGGTCACTGGATGTTCAACATGGCACCTCATGGCAAAGAACTCTCTGAAGAATTGTTGCTCTACATAAAGATGTCCTAGGCTATAGGAAGATTGACAAGACCCTGACACTGAGCTGCAGCATGGTGGCCAAGACCTTACAGCGGTTTAACAGGACAGGTTCCACTCAGAACAGGCCTTGCCATGGTCAACCAATGAAGTTGAGTGTTCGTGCTCAGCATTATATCCACAGGTTTTCTTTGGGAAATAGACGTATGACTGCTGCCAGCATTGCTGCCAAAGGTTGAAGGGTTGGGGTCAACCTGTCAGTGCTCAGACCATACGCCACACACTGCATCAAATTGGTCTGCATGGCTGTCGTCCCAGAAGGAAGCCTCTTCTAAAGATGATGCACAAGAAAGCCCGCAAAAAGTTTGCTGAAGACAAGCAGACTAAGGACATGGATTACTGGAACCGTGTCCTGTGGTCTGATGAGACCAAGATAAAATTATTTGGTTCAGATGGTGTCAAGCGTGTGTGGCACCAACCAGGTGAGGAGTACAAAGACAAGTGTGTCTTGCCTACAGTCAAGCATGGTGGTGGGAGTTTCATGGTCTGGGGCTGCATGAGTGCTGCAAGCACTGGAGAGCTACAGTTCATTGAGGGAACCATGAATGCCAGCATGTACTGTGACATACGAAGTCAGAGCATGAGTCCCTCCCTTCGTAGACTGGTCCATAGGGCAGTATTCCAGCATGATTACAACCACAAACACACCTCCAAGACGACCACTGCCTTGCTAAAGAAGCTGAGGTTGAAGGTAATGGACTGGCCAAGCATGTATCCAGACCTAAACCTGTTGAGCATCTGTGGGGAATCATCAAATGGAAGGTGAAGGAGCACAAGGTCTCTAACATCCACCAGCTCCGTGATGTCATCATGGAGGAGTGGAAGAGGACTCCAGTGGCAACCTGTGAAGCTTTGGTGAACTCAATGCCTAAGAGATTTAAGGCAGTGCTGGAAAATAATGGTGACCACACAAAATATTAACACTTTGGGCCCAATTTGGACATTTTCACTTAGGTGTGTATTCACTTTTGTTGCCAGTGGTTTAGACATTAATGGCTGTGTGTTGAGTTATTTTGAGGGAACAGCAAATTTACAGTTATACAAGCTGTACACTCACTACTTTACATGTGTCCCCTTTACATGAGTAAGTGTCATTTCTTCAGTGTTGTCACATTTAAAAAAAAAATGGTACTGAATGTTTGCCCCAGCCCTTCCGATTAATCGATTAATCGACAAAATAACTGGCCAACTAATAGATTGTCTATTGGCCAAATAACAGATTTTCTATGGGATTAAGGTCTGGCTAGGCCACTCCAGGACCTTAATGTGCTTCTTCTTGAGCTACTCCTTCGTTGCCTTGGCCGTGTGTTTTGGGTCCTTGTCATGCTGGACTACCCATCCACGACCCATTTTCAATGCCCTGGCTGAGAGAAGGAGGTTCTCACCAAAGATTTGACCGTACATGGCCCCGTCCATCGTCCCTTTGATGCGGTGAAGTTGTTCTGTCCCCTTAGCAGAAAAACACCCCCAAAGCATAACGTTTCCACCTCCATGTTTGATGGTGGGGATGGTGTTCTTTGGGTCATAGGCAGCATTCCTCCTCCTCCAAACACGGCGAGTTGAGTTGATGCCAAAGAGCTCCATTTTGGTCTCATCTGACCACAACACTTTCACCCAGTTGTCCTCTGAATCATTCAGATGTTCATTGGCAAACTTCAGACGGGCATGTATATGTGCTTTCTTAAGTAGGGGGACCTTGCTGGCACTGCAGGATTTCAGTTCTTCACGGCGTAGTGTGTTACCAATTGTTTTCTTGGTGACTATGGTCCCAGCTGCCTTGAGATCATTGACAAGATCCTCCCGTGTAGTTCTGGGCTGATTCCTCACTGTTCAACAGTCTAGAGTCACTACAGTGGTGGAAAATGCAAGCCATGAGCACAAACCTGCCCCGCAGACCCCATACTGCAGCATCTGCTGGAACGGAATATAAAGCAACAACCAGTGACCCAACAGCTGGCTCAGAGTCTACAGATCACAGCCCAGGATCTGATATCCCACACGACAACTACCATCACCACCCCACTCCCTGACCCCTGCCCAGTGCCTACTGCCCCAGCTGAAGTAAGAGGATTATGTCGAAGCCTATTTGGAGGCTTTTGAACTGATCGGCCTACACGAAGCCCAGGATGAAGAGGAATGTGCTTGCAGCCTTGCCTTACTACTCTCTGGGAAAGCTTGAGCAGCTTACTATGTGCTTTCACTGAAAGAAGCACCTGACTATGTGACAGTAAAAGGTGATATTCTAGCCTGATGTGGCCTGTCACCCAGCCAGGCAGCAGCAGAATTTCATCAGTGGAGCAACCCAGAGACAACCCTCGGGGACTGATGGACAAAGTGGGCATCACCAAGAGGTGGCTCCAGCCAAACCAAAACACTGCCACCGATGTTGCAGAGAGGGTGGCAATAGACCAATTTCTGAGAACTCTGCCACCAGCTGAATGCCAGACTGTCGGAATGCATGCCCCTAACAGCCCCAGAGAGATGATAACAGGAATGAGCTAGGAAGGGCGGTGAGCACCCAGCCCAAAAGTTTCCTACTCCCACCCCGAACAGAACCATATCTGGGAGAAAGGGGATAGTCGAAGCCACCCTGCCTACGGATCACCCCCGGGATGAGGCTGGGGTGAGGCCTCAGAGCCAACAGAGTCAGACCTATCATCCCCCAAAAAAAGCCAATAAGCCCTGGATGGAAGGATGCGCTGTGCATACATGGAGCCTACCCAGAACACCTTTCCTTACAGTAAAATCCAGTTACAGCTGTTATGACACTTTATTTTGTCTTGTTTTTGTATCCAGGTACACTGCTGATTGGCTCCTACAGGCTAATGAGTCCTGATTGGTGCAGTCGATTCCAGGCACGTCTCATAAGCCCTGTTGTCACTTCCTTCAGGAGTCCTATTGGACTCTTTTTGCACAGTGACCCTGACTAAACCAACAATCCTGTCAAAAAGAACCAAGAAAATAGGGACCATAACAGTGACCTGCATACCCAAAGATGCCTGTGAAATCCAAGTGGCCAAGGTAAAAATACAAAGCCAAGGAGGTACCTGGCCACTCCAGGTGAGCAGCATCCCTGACCTCCCAGTGTCTCTACTCCTTGGGAGAGACTGGCCAGGGTTCCCAGCTGTCCCAGCTTCCACAATAAAGAGGGCTTCATGATGAGAGATGGCTCAATGAGTCCAGCAGGCCTACATGGCCAGAGACGAGGGGGAAAGTGAGCAACACACACACTAACCCAATGTTGTCTGTGCTCCAACAGGTAAGATGACAGCGGAACTTCAAGCAGGAACAGAAAGAAGATGACCGCCTGAAACATTGCTGGACCCAGGTGTGGCAGATCAAAAGGATCAACCAGGACCCAGATCAGACACTCCCCACAACTTACCTTCTGGTCAGGGGAGGACTACACTACTGCATGACAAAACACAGAGGAGAAACCTGTGAACTTTTGGTGGTCCCCAAACAAGGACCCAGCTACTAATGCACCTGGCCCATGCCCATCCGCTTGGTAGTCACCTGGGGGCACGAAACATGCTGGGAAAATTTAAAGATTGCTTTCTCTGGCCCGACATGGATGCAGAGGTTAGGTCCTTCTATCAGCAGTGCCCCCAGTGCCAATACACCGCCCCAAGAAAACCCCTGCGGGCACCACACATCCCCCTCCCCATCATCAGCGTCCCCTTTGAGAGGACTGACATGGACTTTGTAGGGCCACACCCAAAATTGGCCGGGGCTATGAATACATCCTGGTCATCATGGACTATGCCACATTGTACCCTGAGGTGTTGCCATTATGGAAAACCACCTCCTGCAACATTGCCAAAGAACTTGTGTTCCTATTGGGCTGCTTGGGGATCCCAAAATATATACTAACTGACCAAGGTATCCCCTTCACATCCAAAATAATGACTGATCTGTTTCAACTGTTGCAGGTTAAACTCTTGAGGATGTCCATGTACACCCACATCAAATGCTTCAACCAGAGCACATTATTCCAAAAGGGCTGGTCTGTGTCTATATGCTCATTGACAAACTGTAGTCTTGCAAAGGCTTTTTCAAAGCATTCCTCAAATGCAGGTAAAATTTGTGCAATCTCTTTATGATTGTAGAAGCATGCACTTTGACACCATTGAGACCAGTTGATAACAGTTGAGACCAGTTGACACCAACAAGACTTCTAGCTTCTTGGAGGATTCTTTTTGCATCAGAAGGTCTGCTCATGCGCTGAATTTGCTGGAACGGCCAGTACTGAACTTATTGACAGTCAATTGAAATCTGTACCATTTGTAGACTACTTCATTTCAAATTATCTTTTTAAATCTCTTGCCAGACTCATAGGCATCCACAAAAAATTTTCTGAAGGCCTTAAAGAATTCTTTATATTTTGGCATGATGACACCACCCACTTCAATAAGAACGGGAACACCAGACACTATATATGAGAGGGGTATAAATAAGACAGGTTCCACCTGCACTCTCTAAGCAGGTTCTAATCATTGGCACCCAATCTTCAAAACTTGATTCTAATTGTATGGATTTGAAAGTGTGATAAATGTATAGGTGTACTTACTTTTTTCCATGCTTACTTTTTTAGATTATATTTTTTGTTCATTTCAATTGTGAAAATTACTACAAAATGTCAATGTTTGTGTTATTTGATAGAGTGTATCTGCTTTATTAATAGGCACTGTTTCAAAGTGGATAAAAATGTTTGCTTATCCAAATATAAATATAAAAATACAGCTATTTCCATAGGTTATGGCTTATTTTTTTCACATGACTGTATTTTGTTACCCTACTTAAGAGTCTTGAAGCAAATATTAAAGTTCCTCTGTTTAAAGTCTTTTTTGAATTCAGGTGTGTGTGTGTGCGTGTGTGTGTGTGCGTGTGTGTGTGTGTGTGTGTGTGTGTGTGTGTGATTCCTGCACAGAGACACCTCTGACGTCTGCTGCTCACTTGGAGAACATGGCTGATATCATTAAGGTGCTAAAGAATGGAGGAGCTCATCTGGACTTCAGAGCTAAAGATGGCATGACAGCCTTACACCGAGCAGCTCGCGCTAACAACAAGTACACACTAATGGTATGGAAGGGCAGAGGCTGTGTTCAGAATGGCTACTGTGTATACTGTATACTCCATCATCATATACTGTATCTTTCCAATTCCTTGTAGTAGTATGCGTTGTGATAAAATATCCATTTGGTATATTATAGAGTCATCTGACTCCCTACCAGTCTAATTCATTTATAGTGTAGACAATACTGCTTCATTTTCGTTATACAGACCCAAGGTTTTTGTGGTTAAAGATGCACAGAAAATGGTTTTAAGCAAAATACATTTTTTGTCTTAATTTCAGACCAGTAATGCAATGTAAAGAAACCTTACTAGCACATATGGCACAATTAACATAAATAAGTTTTCTCTCCTACATCAAGTAACTAATAGAGCAATGACACTGAGTAAGAATATCAAGATATTTAGCTTGTTCACACTTTGCTGTTTTTGGAATCGAGTTAGAAGGAGTGAATATCAAAATATAGTATTCAGGCCTCAGAATTACCAATGTAATTACTATTTAATACCTATGGTCAGACAGTTGGAATCACCAGGCAATTGTTCCAAAATAGAGGCATGAAAGAGTATAAAGTAATATGAAAAAGGTCTGACTAGAAAATGAAGTTAAGCAAGTGTGAATTCAGATAACAATCCCATTTCTCTGATGATACTGTATATGATTTGAACTTAAGTGGCTGAATTGCCAGCTTAAAAAACATCCAGTGGTTACTGAAAAGCTGCATTTTTGGTGTGTGCGTGCGTTTGTTTGTTTGTTGTTTATTTATGACTGAAGCATCATGGGAAAGTGGACAGGTTGGATTTAGATTATTTTTATAATTACATGGATGGTTAGTGACTGTGCTGTTTGGAGTATTCAATTAAATTATGTCAGAGCGGGGCATGGACTCGCCTATTCACAGGATGAACTTCTACTCCTTCGTAACTCTATCCACTGCCAACTGAACCAATCTGTCGTCACTTCGTTTAATATAACATTAACATCTGCCTTAAAGAGGAAAAGAGGAAGGCAAGGAGGGGTGCATTGCAGACTTAGAAGGCGTAATTTTAAACCTCCACTACTCTAAATCATCCTTTCAAATGTTCATTAATTTTAAAACAAAAGGGACTTGTTGCATGCGAAATGTCTCATGGATGTATCGTTCAGGGAGGCATGTGTTCTCGCTTTGACAGAGTCCTAGCTGGATGACTCTGTCCTGATACCAAGGTTTTGATATCTTCTGGGCTGACAGAACCAATATTTCGGGGAAAGAGCAGGGAGGTGGTGTGTCTATGTACATCAACTCGCGGTGGTGTACTAACATGAAAGTACATGGGAAGACTTGTAATCTGGACCTGGAGCTGCTCACCCTGTCCGCCTGTGCCTTTTACCTCTCCAGGAGTTCTCAGCTGTTGTGCTTAGCTGTGTTTATTTTCCACAAAGCGCTAAAGTCAAAGCAACGGCTGATAGCGTATAATACACAGACTATGCTCAGCAAATACCCGGATGCTCCAATACTACCTCTTGGTGATGTCAACAGCTGTCGGCTTTATTACTCATTGCCAGCCTTCAATTTCCCCTTGGGGATCAATAAAGTATCTATCTATCTATCTATCTATCTATCTATCTATCTATCTATCTATCTATCTATCTATCTATCTATCTATCTTATCTGTCTGTCTGTCTGTCTGTCTGTCTGTCTGTCTGTCTGTCTGTCTATCTATCTATCTATCTATCTATCTATCTTTCCATTTCCTGCAATATTTAAAACTAATTACACTATAACTCTGGTCTTTACACAGTGGCAGAGTTCTTACTCTCAGTTGTGGGATTTATGAGCACACAAACTTATTATGTTTAAAGAACAATGCTTACAGGCATTAACAACATTAGTGTGACAATGTATTTTGAAAACAAAACATAGCTATTTGCTATGTTATTTTTTACTTATAACTGATTAGGTATCTTAATAATAAATAAAATTTTATCTCCAACAGTATTATTGCCAGGGCTACTACTTATCTCAAAATTTTTAATGTCCACAATTTCATCTACTTACTTGTCATCTGACCTGTCTTCATCCTCTCGCTTGCTGGTTTTAGTATATCCATGGTCATCTGAAGTAAATAAGTGAATCCAAATCTACGCTTAAGTGAATTATTTGTTTGAAATGTGTTGGCTTTAGTTTTATTGACAACCCCATGACCTTGTTACACAGTCATGTACTCTGTATTCAACCTTAAAACTGCAAAACAGATCACTTCAAGATTTACTCTGTACTGCTCTGTATCTTTATCACTTATATATATTATTAATTTATATTACTTATTTTACTTATCTTATATTACACCTAGCTTCACTATTCACCAGTTTAATTAGTTTTTTTTTATCAAGTTTTGAGCCCACTCAAAAAAAAGGCTCTCCTTTTACATATTATGACTACACAGCAAAATCACCCGTGTTGATTTAACAACCACAGTGTTGAATTCACACCCTACAGTGTTTATATAAGTCCACTGGACTCAAATAAACACTCTGGGTGTTAATTCAACACTAGGGATTTTACTGTGTATGTTGCATTTTCGAGTCCCAACGGGGCCATGTGTGTGTGTGGAGTTTGCATGTTCTCCCCGTGCTGCAAGGATTTCCTCCGGGTACTCCCCCAGTCCAAAGAAATGCATGGTAGGCTGATTGGCATGCCTTAAGTGTCTGTAGTGTATGAATGGGTGTGTGAGTGTGTATGTGATTGTGCCTTGCGATGGACTGGCAACCTGTCCAAGGTGTACCCTGCCTTGTACCCGATGCTCCCTGGGATTGACTCCAGGTTCCCGCGCGACCCTAAAAAGGAGTAAGCGGTAGAAGATGGATGGATGGATGGTTGCTTGCATTTTGGAATGCATTAGTACATAATTTGTGTATCTTTGTCATATTATAAGTATTCATGTTGTTCACATACTACATATTAATTATGGGAAGGGTTTAGTATGAGTAGTATGCAGAATATGCATTTCAAGCATAGCCAGAGAACGATGGAGGTGTGATTGTGGTATAAAAAAGATTCGCTAAAATAATGCAAGTGTTAACACAGTATTACTTTCCCTTCAGACTCTGCTGGAGTTGGGGGCATCACCAGATTATAAGGACAGTCGTGGTTTGTCAGCACTGTATCACACAGCCATGGTGGGTGGCGAGTCAGGCTGCTGCGAGCTCCTTCTCCACGAGCATGCCAGCATCACCTGCCAGGATGAGAATGGCTGGCATGAAGTTCATCAGGTAACCTTTGACCTCTGGTGTAGTGTAATCAGAGTCCAATAATAAAAACAGTTTTTAATTTATTTATTTATTGTTTTTTATCAGTGCCTCGGATTATGTTTTCAGTCCTACTTCACTAATATGTATGTGTGAAGTATAGTGCTTGTAAGGGGTGAAAATATTTTCTAAAGCATAAAGGTTATTAAAACCGCACAAAAAGAACCACACAAAGGCAGGAAATGAAACAAAAGCATTTTCTCATCACTTTGTTAGGTATCTTATTTTAGAAAGTTAATTCGTTTAGGGTCAATTTTCTCTCTGCCAGAGCACATTAACCCTGATTACTGCATGCAATGAAGCTGAACACTGCAACACTGCAGGGCAAAGAAAAGTCAAGTCTCAAGTCTCAAGGGTGTGGTGGGGGGATGGAGAAAATATGATAAATAAAATTACAGAATGTCCATACAATTATATTAGCAAGTGCAACTCAAGCATGCATTTTGGGTAATTGATAGAAGTAGGCACAGTGATGTCCCCAAATGTGCCATTTAATCATTTAAAGCTAATCTAATATCAACCAGCCTTGTCATATTAACACTGCCATAAAATACTTTTATGACAGTTCCACTGAGATTGATTAATATACCATGTTAGTAAATAAAACCAAAGGTTCGCATTTCTAGAAAGCAAATGTGAATAGGATATGATTTATCAAGTTCTTCATGTGCGTGAGGATGTTTACGCACACTCTTGAGCATGCATATGCAGTCAAATTTCTTTGCTAAAGTGAAGTATTAGTTGATCTCTATTATAGGGTTTTTAGACACCGGTATATTTCAGTTAAAAGTTGGAGACAGGTCTGGCGTTTCCCAACTAAATGTTGAATGAGTTGAATAACCTAGTCAAACCTGCTAACCATTAAACAACCGTGCACCCACCGCAATTGTTAAGATATATTAAAAAAGTAGATATGTTTGTCTTTTCTTCTTTCTTTTTTTTTGGTCAGTATATTATATCAAGAAGCGAGTTAACAGTGGTGCATATTTCTGATTTGCAGTGTCCATCTATACACAGATATTATACCTGGTAATCTTGCTCATGGAACAAAGATCCAGTTCACTAACAGTACATGAACTGGAGACACATTATTTGTTTGTGGAGTGGTTTACTCCAGTAGCCTGAACTATATCTGTGCCATATTTCTGGATAAACAATAGAAATGCTTTTATTTATAGAACTGAAGCTCCATATAGCCCATGAAGACAGCTGACAACATGTGCAATATTTATTGCACATGTTTTTCACCATTCTTAAATGATCATTCTTCGTTGATACTAAAATAAAAATTCCTGGAAAATCCTACAGTCGTAATGAAATGCTTCTTAAAGTACCCCAGAAGCACTCCAACTGCGTCCAGCTTTATATTCTGATAGCATGTCTAGCTAACTTAACTGTTCTTTCTGGAATGTAACAAACCCACAAATTAAAGTAAAGCTGATGAAATATTATTACACGACTATTGTTTTATTGTTTTCAATTGTAAATAACAGTTTCTTCATTTGGAAAAGACATTGTTGTGTGTGTGAATGGTGCCAGAATGCCAGTATTGGAAAGCTAAGGGATTGAGTGTGTGTGTGTGTGTGTGTGTGTGTGTGTGTGTGTGAACCTTTATCTTCACTAAATGTGATGCCTTGAAGGTGATAACCTTTTCCTGTGAGTTGTCAGTCATATCACATCTCTGTTTGATTTCCATCATATTGTGTCCACTGGCATGTGTGTGTGTGTGTGTGTGTGTGTGAGAGAGAGAGAGAGAGAGAGAGAGAGAGAGAGCTCAGTAAATAATCATATCCAGACCAATTTTGTAATTGAGACCTCCAGCTATGATTGGACTGTCTGGTAGTTATTATCACTAGAACCCTGGAAGTGGCCAGTTCACAGACACTGCAAATGACCAGTCAAAGACTATTAGTTTTTAATAGTTTTTAATAGTTATTAGTAGACTATTAGAGACATTCTGGTTCTCTTAAACGCTCATTGTTTTCACTTGCTATCATTTGCTCACTCAGAGTAAAATAAGCCTAAGAACAATAGACAAAAATTCACCCATTGAAGAGTTTTCTAATAGAGACGGCGTCGCAAAGGGGAAGGTTTCTGCTGCACTTTAATGAAATGTGGTGAGATGTATGAGTACACACATCTAGTTACACTCTGCTCATCTGCACTTACAGTACATTAAGGTGTTATCATATTCATGCAACAAAGCAAAAATAATTAGGAATAGCCCATGTACAGTGCCCTTCACTAATATTGGCACCCTTGGTACTGTAGATATGAGCAAAGAAGGCTGTGAAAAAATGTCTTCATTGTTTAACCCTTTGATCCTTTGTTCAAACGATTCACAAAATTATTCTGCTCTCATGGATATCAAACACTTGCAAACAAAACACAGGTTTATCCAAGAAATATATATATATATCTTTGTTAAATATTGGTGTGAAACAATTATTGGCACCCCTATGAATTCATGTGACAATGGACCAATAAAAGTGGCAAATATAACTGACACAGTTTTAATATTTGTGTGTCAGATGATCTGTAGGTGGAGTGCCTGAGTTTTAGAGTAAATCCAGCCTGACATTTAGAGTTTTACTAACACCGCTGTGTTTACTAACACTGCTGCCCTGTCAGTGTACAAATGTACTGCAGCAGACATATTATTTTTATATAACATCATAGTCTAGGGTGTGTTCATTCCGTGTATACCACAGTGATTGGACAATTACAGTTTTTTATTTATTAATGAGCAACACGCTATGCCTTGTCCGAGAGACAAGTTCCTGTTCTCACTTATGTTATAGCTGTGATAAACATTCATTCCCCCACCAACCTCTCTCATCTCTCTCTCGCTCTCTCTCACTCTCTCTCTCTGTTACAAAGCACTTACCACCGAGATTCCTTTCACAAACGTTAAAAAAATGTCACCAGAAAAGTCACTGCTTAAACAATTATACATTAAACATTGCTTTTTACAGGTCCCTGTAGATTAGCAGTTACTATAGAAACAATTATGTATTAAAACGAGCATACTAATATAATTCTACCTTTCATGTTACAGCCAGAAATACTGTCTGAACTGTGCTGTTATACACAAACTATTTATAAATTCTGACCAATTATATTTGAGAGTTCAACCACACTGTGGTATAAAATACAATAACATATATATCAGCACCCAGATGAATCTGTCTGAGCTGATAAATGTAGCACCTTTTTATTGGACAGCTGATGAATTTGCCCATAATCTGGAACTGACAACTTGTCAGAGTAACAAATGAAGATATAGTTATATATGAAGATACAAAGCCACGCTGCCATCTGGTGGCCATGATTTTGTGACCTTGTGTATATTGCAGACATTTGCTGGCCATTTTATTTTGTATAAGTAAGATGCAGGTCACTCAGCAACCATTTACTGCATCTGTGTATGAACAGGACAATCAGTAGACCAACACTGAAAAGATATTTGTTTGATGGATCATTCTTAACACAGCAGTGACACTGACATGGTAGTATTTACAGGTGCATCTCAAAAAATTGAACACCGTGGAAAAGTTAGTTTTTTTCAATAATTTAATTCAGAAAGTGGAACTTTCATATATGTTAGATTCATTGCAAACAAAAGTGAAATATTTCAGGTCTTTTTTTTTTATTATTTTAATCTTGATGATTACGACTTACAGTTCATGGGAATCAAAAATCCATTATCTCAAAATATTAGAATGAAGAATTTATACTACAGAAATGTCGACCTGAGAAGAGCTCTAATCAGCTAATTACCTCACAACACCTGCAAAGGTTTCCTGAGCCTTTAATCTCTCAGTCTGGTTCAGTATGCACAATCACAATCATGGGGAAGATGAAAGTAAATTTTGAATTTCATTCGGAAATCAATTCGGAGATTTTGGAGCACTTTATGCTTCCATCTGCTGACGAGCTTTATAGGAAGAACTCATACTGATTAGGGTAGTGAAAAGTGAGGAAAGAAGATAATGTGAATACAGTATGCTGTATTCGCAAATAATATAGAGGCTTAAACTCTTGTCACTGTATGATATAATCTGTAAATGTTGAACTGTGTGTGTGTGTGTGTGTGTGTGTGTGTATGCAGGCTTGTCGACACGGTCATGTCCAGCATCTTGAGCATCTACTGTTTTATGGAGCTGATATGAGCGCCCAGAATGCATCGGGAAACACGGCGATGCACATTTGTGCTCTCTACAACCAGGTGTGTGGTGGCTGTTTTTTTTTTACAATCGAAATTAAGGAACTCGCTTACATTTATTCCATTACATTTGACCCTTTTGTGTGTTCCTCCAGGATAAATGTGCTCGTGTGCTGCTTGTTCGGGGAGCTGATAAAGAGGTGAAGAACTACAACAGCCAAACTCCATTTCAGGTTGGTCTATTTCCTGTTATCTGTTTTTTCACTTCCTGTTCCTGTAGAAAGTGTAACGGTGTATTTCATTTCTGCGTTGGTATATATAAAGCCACTCAGACTAAAATAAGCCTAAGAATAGGAGCAATGGGCAAAAAAAAATGGAATTTTCCAAATGCAGTCACTTGTTTCTGTTGAAATTCCCTTGATTCTTTTCTCAATTTTTGAACCTCAATGAACTCTGCTAAAATACTGTGTGTCAGGTGGCCATCATCGCAGGAAATTTTGAGCTTGCTGAGCTGATCAAGAACCACAGAGAGAGTGACGTAGGTGAGAGTCTCACACACAGGCACACACACACACACACACACACACACACACACACACACACTTACTGTATTTGAATATAATTTTTAAATACTGCTTTTTTGTGATGAAGTCTCAGTCTTCAGCATTAATACACTCATTTACAGAGTGTGTAGTGATTCTGACACTGAGAGTCAAATTTTTGTGAAACTCAACGTGTGCAAAAACAAACGGCGTGTCACTGGTCACGCACTATTATATGCATTTTGTATATTAAAGATGTGATGGTACTGTATGTGTAACAAGAAAAGATATATATGTAACAAGACAGAGATTCACTTTTCCGGGGGATTTTATTCAAACAATAACTAAAGTCACGATAAACGGAACTCAATTAAGAACACAGCATGTACTGTCCAAGATTATCTCTCAAACCTTGAAGGCAATCAACAGAAACAGATGGAAAACTCACAATATTCAGAAATACATAAATTAAAAAAAAAAAACAGATTCAAATTGAGAACAATAATCAACACTATAGCAGGATAGACTAAAATGAAATTATTATGAAATTAAGTAATAATCAATAATCCCATCAATAATCAACTGCAAGGAGATGGCAGAAAAGCTGTGGTCTGAATTGAGGAGGAAAGTCCACATGCAAAAATGAAAGAATATAAAGGATCACAATTGATGAAGGGGTGAACCAAGATCCTTCTACAAGGAAGATATTCAGTGCTGTTTCCAAGGCACACATAAAATATTATAATATATTAACTGTAAAATATTAACTGTAAGGCTGTTGAGAAGTTTGAAACCAATGTTGAAAGTCAAAAATAAGTGTTTAAACAAAACAATATAATGTCTCTGTACTTTTGGGCTCAAAGTATCAATTACTGCCCAAGTTAATCTTTCAATATATGTTCGTTTGTTTTTTTTTGCTCATTTTTACGAAGGTCACCAATAATTCTGAAAGGTACATGATTTATATTTCTATACAATTTAAGGGTGAAAGAAGACAAGTAAGTGTGTGTGTCTGTCTCTCTCTCTCTGTGTGTGTGTGTGTGTGTGTTATTGAATTTCTGTTCTTAATTACCTTAGAACTTCTGAACTCCACCAGGTGACACTAACTGCACTTACAGTACATTAAGGTACATTAAGAGCGAGAGAGAGAGAGAGAGAGAGAGAGAGAGAGAGAGTGTGTGTGTGTGTGTGAGAGAGAGAGAGAGAGAGAGAGAGAGAGAGAGAGAGAGAGAGAGAGAGAGAGAGAGAGAGAGAGTGAGTGTGTGAGAGAGAGAGAGAGAGAGAGAGAGAGAAGGATCTATTGTGTATTATTTATTCCAAGTTTGACAGACAGACAGACAGACAGACAGACAGACAGACAGACAGACAGACAGACAGACAGACAGACAGATAGATAGATAGATAGATAGATAGATAGATAGATAGATAGATAGATAGATAGATAGATAGATAGATAGATAGATAGATAGATAGATAGATGTAAAAGAAAGAAAGAAAGAAAGAAGGCACAGTTAATCCGAGCTTCACAGCTGTCCAGCAGGCAGAATGAGACAAGCTGCAGTTTAAGAGGTTTACATTCTGATCAGGCAGCATCATGGAGACAAAATCGGACATCAGGAACTCCAGATGCATTCGAACTGTCCATTTACTCCACCTTTATCCCCTTTACTCCCTTCTTTCCTATTTATTACCCTATTTCCTTGTTCGATCTGGGAATGTACGGTAATCGGAAATGGGTTCCTCGTGCTGCACAGAAAAAGGTGCGTTCAAGGATTACTACAATGTTTTGTGGAAATGTTATTTCTTAAAGTCCCATAGCTGTTCTTAATTCACTGAAGAAACTCGTTCATTAAACCTCTACCTGGCTGAGGTGTATTCGTATTAATTAACAAACATATATGACTGAATGAATAATGTGTTTTAGGAGTTCCTGCATGTTACTCTTTTAATAGAATATACAGTATGCCATTTTGAATGATCCAGGCTATTAATAAACATTAAAAGTATCGTTCAGCCAAAAATGAAATGTTCCCTTTACTACTGTAGATTAATGTGGAGGGGGTTTGTTTTTCAGTAGATGTTCACATAGGTCATCTAAACTGTTCCACATGATTCATGACACAATGCAAATTAAAATCGTACGTGTGAAAGAACAGGTGCCGTGAGGTTTTATTTGTGATTATGCATAAATCTGAGTGCTCTACCAGGAGCTGGTTTTATTTAATAATTTATTCAAAACTAAACGGATCATTTAAAGTGATCTTTATTATTGAAGAATCTATTATTTTACTTTTAACACATTTAACTCACAAGTTTAGCTATGTGAGAAATTCCTGTATGAAACTTAAATGTATCTCATTATGTCCGTAGTTAAACCGACCAGCTCCTTGTGCCTTTATGCTAATGCTGACTGTTAAGTAGTAAGCTTAGCTAATGTTACCTCTCCAACTACAGAATATTAGCCAAGTTTGCTAACAAGGAAGCTATTGTTAGTCTACAGATTATGTAATTAAAAGCAAGCTAGATAACATCAGGTTATTATGTTGTGTAAACAGCTAGCAGTAGTTCAGTATCATGCTAGTTACTGTCAGGCTATTGTATTGTCTAAACCAGTAGCCACAGTCATTAGCAAGCTAACTAGCTTTAAGCTTACTGTAGTGTAAACCAGTCCCAGACTGGTGTGATAAAGAATGGGATTGGCACTGTAATTGTGTGCAGATGGTGTATAATTCTAGTCTCACCTGGGTGGAAATAGCCTCTGCTTTGATCTCACAGTTACCTTCAGCACTGCTTGTATGATTGTTGTATGCTATTGTGTATAAAGACAATCACGCTAATAAGGCATTTTTTTTTTTTAATGAAGACGAAAGTAAATGATTTGGTACGAGAGATACGATAGATATATTGTATAACTCAGAAAGATTGATACAGAGAGATTAAAAAATTAAAAGAGAGGAGGAAATGGAAAGGAAGAATGAAAGAAAGATGAGACACAGTAATGCACGTATGCTGAAAGAATCCCTGTGAAGGGATGAGTGAGAAATGTGAAGGGATGGTCGGAGTCATTGAGAGAGAGAGAGAGAGAGAGAGAGAGAGAGAGAGAGAGAGAGAGAGAGAGAGTTGGGGGCAGGGTGGAGGGTCCAGTGTGAATCTTTTCCAGTTTATTGCCAGCTCTAGACAATTCATGATCTGAGATCACTGTCTCTCACTCACACTTTCTTCTGCTGTTTTATTTTTCATTTCCTAATTGAGGAAACATCTTATTCCGACTATTTCTGGAGAATATATCGGTCAGTGAAAGCTAGTGGAGTAAAAATGAAATCTTTTCTCTGTGCCTTAAAGAAGGAAGGTAAGGGAATGCTTTAACACTTTTAACAACATTACAACATCAGTCACTGTATCATTCTTTTCTCTATACTTGTGACCTACAGTGTCTCTCTCTCTCTCTTAGCTTATTCTCATTGGCTTTTAGCCTTGATCCTATTGCCACCTCTGATGTCTGCTCTTATTGTCTTGCAATGACAAGCACCTGATACTTACTCAGTTAGTATGCTACTCTTAATGTATGTAATGTATCATCTCTACTGCTTGCAGTTGATAAAAACCACACAGTTTTGACTTATATGGAAGAATGATGGGATTTGTGTAATGTATCAAATGTTGTAACTCTGTTCCTGCACACAGACCAAATCTTAGTATTCATTTTCATTTAATTAAAGTATTAATTGTAACCATATACAGATCACTCTTGGTTTAAAGAGTGAAATTTACAGAATTATTCTTTACTGTACCCAATCACATGTAGTCGTTCAGCCTAGACGAATATAGTGTCTGGAGTTGTTTCTTTAGTTTTGCATTGAAGTCATCTAATCTTCACGTGTCCGGTTCTGGTGAACCCGTGCCCACTGTGACCTCAGATTCCTGTGCTTGGCTGTCTGCTCAACACAATTGTAAAGGGTGGTTGTTTGAGTTACCTTAACCTTCCTGTCAGCCGAAACCAGTCTAGCTGACCATTTTCTTATGACTACTCTCATCAGCAAGGCATTACCACCTGCAGAACTTCTGCTCACTGGAATGTTGTTGTTGTTGTTTTTAATTGCACCATAAGCTCCATAAGACTGTAGATTTTCCAGTAATATACAGTAATGGGCAACCTGGGTTGCCAGTAAAGTATTGTAATATTTACACTACAGTAAACGACATGGTTTAAAAGAACACAGTACATTTGCTCTTTTGGCTGATGCAGGATACAACAAAGCAATGCTGCGATTTGAACACACAACCTTCTGAACTGCAACACAAAGCCAGAGGTATTAATTCAGAGGTAGGAGTGGTTGAATCAATGCACACTCACTTGTTGTAGTGGCTCAGTGGTTAGGTCTTTGATTACAGATCAGAAGGTTGTGTGCTCAAATCCCAGCATTGCCAAATTGTCATGTCTAGCTTCACTTACTTGTTAGCTATTTTAGACTCAGAGCTCTAGTACAGAACTAAAGACTCAAACTTCAGACATCGAACATACCTTTGGGAATGGTGTAGATTAAATTTATGACTGAAAGATCACTTTAATTCCTGCTGTCTGATGGGAAATAAATGCAAGCGCATAGGTCAGTAACTTGTCATTCATGGCTGATGAAAACCTCATCAGAGCTTCGTCAATTAATGAAGTTAATGATGAAAGCAAAGAGTTCTGGGGCAAATGTCCACTCACTCTGTAATGAAGTTACAGAAAAGTTAGAAGTGAGTGTGTGGGGATTAAATATGTTAAATGACCACCGCTTGTAGAGTGTACTCTGCTGCCTTAACCATTAACCATCTATTAGAGGTGTAAGGATACACAAAATGTGATTATTTTCTCACCCAGTGATTATTTCTACAAAATAAATATATCTGAGTTTGGGACGTCTCACAGCTTAAATGATAGTTCAAATAAGCCCTGTGGTCATGAAGACCAAAGAACTGCCCATGAAGCTTTGAGATGGAGAAGGTTATTAAAACATTGACAAAACTTTAAACTTTCTTTTGGAGCATTTTGAAATCTATTGTAACAAAGTGGAAAAAATTTTGGCACAACACAGTACAACCCAGATCAGGTTAAACTGAGTGCTCAGACAAGAAGAGCAATTCTCAGAGAAGTGTGTGTGTAGATACAGCACTGAAGTAGTTACAGAGCTCACTGGCTGAAATAGGAGAACCTGTGCAGACCTCAACAATATCATCAGTTCTTCACCGATCTAGCCTCTATGTGAGCCAGTAGCATGCCACTTCTGAGAAAGGCCATGCAAATCTTAGAGCTTTTGGGAAAAGATTTTGTGGTCTGTTGAGACTAAACTGTGTCATTTGTTTGGTCCAAACCAAATACAGCCCAACACCCAGGTAACACCATTGCTACAATCAAGCACGGTGGTAGTAGAATCATGCTCCTGTATTCAGCAGGAGGAACTGGGAAGCTCGCTGCCATCACAGGCAACATGGATGAAGCCAAATATGAGCAAAATATTGAGGTGACATTTTCAGTCAGTCTGCATTTAAGGCAAAAATATATATTCTGACAAGACAGTAAGCCAAAGCACTTTGGGGGAAAATTGGGGTTTGTGTTTTGAAATGGCTGAGTCAAAGCTCAGACTCCAATTGAAAATCTGTGGCATGACGTAAAAATTTCTGTCCACCAACATCTCCATCTAATTAGTCAGAGTTGTGGGAAATTTGCATTGACGAATAAAAAAAATCCCCAAATCCGAATGTGCAACACATATAGAGACACATCTGAGACAACTTCAATCTGTAATTGCAGCAAAAGGACAATTGACACCTTATCTTCCAATAATTCTGAGGACATACTTAATTTTATTTCTATGATATGATATGCTTGAATTTGATGTTGCAATACAGCATAAAGAGAAATAATCATTGGGGTGAATACTTTCTGGAGGCACTGTATGCCATAAGTTTCTATCATAAACAGTAAAACATTCAATAATTATACAATAATTGAAAATTAATTACAGTGTTCAGGTACTGTTTGCATGATCCATTCCGACTCTTAGCAGCATATATCAAAACAGAAGCTGTACACTAGATTGTAACAAAGTTCTCTGGCCACACTTGTGCAGGTGTGTGAAGTCTCAGCAAAATTTCCACCCTAACTAGATCTCAAAAACTGCTAAAATAAATAAATAAATAAATAATAATAATAATAATAATAATAATAATAATAATAATAATAATAATAATAATAATAATAAATACAAATAAAAAATGAAATTAGCCCAAAAAGTTCAAACATTGGAAACGGGAGACACATTTTCATGGAACCAACTTCCCTCAACCTTGTTTCAAAACTATCCCAATTGGGCATAAAATACTACAACATTGCCAACCTTGTTGGTGTAACTCTCAACAGGGTATGTTTGAAGTCATGCAGCTCTCTTTAGCTCAAACCAGTTTTTGGATTTTGCCTTCTCCACTATACTCAGTCGAAAGTCGTATGTCATTGCAGACAGTAACGAGTCCAGGAACTTTGTCTTTTGACTCTTACAGAAGTACAAAGGACCCTCTCATTACAGCAAAACGGCAGTTTTTCCATGGCACAACTCAAGGGACTTTCAATAGTTTTTAACAAAATATCAGCTGGATGAAAGCATTTATGAGGACAAATTTGACCATTCTAGTAAAGAAAACAGTAAATAACTTTGTATTGTGTGTGTGTGTGTGTGTGTGTGTGTGTGTGTGTGTGTGTGTGTGTGTGTGTGTGTGTGTGTGTGTGTGTGTGTGTGTGGCTATATATAATGGGAAGGTTGATCATGGTAGTAAGTGTGTGAGCGCATCAGTCCATTGCAGATGATCAGACCGGATGTGGTGGTTAATCCAAAAATTGTGGGCATAGGCCAAGCAGCTGAAGGTGCTGTAAAGCTATTGTGTTCTAATTAATCAATATCGCACAAACAAGAGGGCATTAACACTGACTAACAGCTGTAATTCACCACAGGTGCCATAGGAAATCATAGCCGTGCCAATATTCCGTATAACTGCACACTTGCTCGTGCAATATTGCTTTTATACAACAGTTCTTTAAACAAGAAATTATATTGAGTAAGTGATATTTACAATATGATGAATTGTTCTGTTCGTTATTCTGCTGGTGAAAATAGATCCCGAAGAAGCTACACACTACAGCTATACTTTATAGCACGTCAGTTTGCTGGCTAGCTAACTCAAAGTTAAAGATGCTTCCAGTAAAATTGGCATCCCTTTTTCCTTTTCATCATCATTTGAAAGCTTTCACAATTTAAGCCGAACATTATATTCCTGAAAAGTATCGCTTGCCATGTCCACTGATGATGTTGCTGACTCCTCTGTAGTAAAGGTTTTGAAGTGAAATATTACGTAGCAAGCACAGACGAGCGGAATGATACACAAATGTAGGTACTCTTGGAATGCCACTTGACTTGTGGGTAAAGAAACAATATATTGTGGTCACATTCCCATGTCTTATTAATACGTGAGCACGTTTTATTAATTGTTTCCCTCGTTTTAGACAAATCGAGGCCTTTTACCAATTCGTGCCCGCAATTTCATAAATCCTTCATCCTTTTACTCTGTAATGATAAAAGACATCTATAGCTGCTGTTATGGACAGAGACAGTTTGATGGAGGTTTATTTTGAGTTGGTAATGAGTTATAGATACGAAAGTCATGTGTTGTATGGAATCTTTTTAAGTGCGAGGCAGTGACATCGCATATTGAGAGCCAGGGGGCTATACCAGCGACGATAGGGTGACTTAGGGGCTGGGCTCAAGCATTGGCCAGGGAGTTAACTGTGTCAAGCATAGAGAAAATCATC
Source organism: Ameiurus melas (assembly GCA_012411365.1). Taxonomy (NCBI): domain Eukaryota; kingdom Metazoa; phylum Chordata; class Actinopteri; order Siluriformes; family Ictaluridae; genus Ameiurus; species Ameiurus melas. The sequence goes on along the minus strand of CM022777.1, from coordinate 14,491,870 downwards.
TTCTTTTCTGATACAAATACCTTGTTGCAAACACTTATACATCCACCAATATCCACGATCTTTTCCAGGGCCTTGCAGCTGATCAACAATAAAGTCAAAACCAGCCCCCAAGTCACCATATTGTCACCAGTAGTCCCCTGGCTCTCAATATAGGCACAAATGTGTAAAACATGTGCAGGATTGACCTAAAACTAGAGTAAGAATGAATAAAACATGGCCACAATTGACCTAAAATGAGTGAAGGAATTTGTAAAACGTGCTCACGCTCATAAGTCGTGGAAATGAATTCTTAATTTACAGGACTGTAACTTACTGTAGTATAGTAGAAATTGGTTGATTTTAACTATTAATTTACTGTATACCTCAGCACTGTTGAATTGTTTCTTCTGATTGATCAGAAGGTGTTGATTAATTAAAGAATTGCAGTAAATAGCAGTATACTCAGTAAACTCCTCAGTGTAATCTCTATGTTATCATCCCTACTGCTCTCAGTCAGTTCAGTCAATAAGAGCATGCTATACAAATATTAGTAAAGATAATGTGATGAAATTGCATTCATTTTTTCCTGGAGACTGCAGTTCAGCACACCGTCCTCATTTTGACTTCTAAATCTGAAACTCTTCACTCCTGATCAGACAGGAAAAGAAAGAGGGAAGGCTATTTTTAGTGTGCTGACGTTGAGAGAACCTGAAGGGCAGAATGATGAGTTGTTCATGTCAGATTTTTAAAATACGTTGGTTATTTTTTTTAAATCCCTCAAGAGCATCTTTTCCACCAATCTCAATTTCTCATAACCTCAGCACTCCCAGGTATCCTTGCGATTTTGACATATGTGATGTAACATATGTCATTGACAACCGTCTCCTGTTTGTCCTCAGTTAGTACTGTATATGTAACAAAAAGAATTCAGTTGATGATCCGAGCCGAATCTGAATAGACTCACTGTGATTTTACACGCAGATATTGCTAAGTGTGCTGGAACACAGTTTTGCCTGCTGCTACACAGGGTTTGATCACATTGGAACATCTCCGGAGAATTTGTAAACAGAACAGTCATAGAACGATTAACATGGTTTTTGCTTCTTCTTCATCACTGCATTTCTGATTAAACAACATTTTATTAGAATGCCACCTCTATGTATAAAACGTAGATTTAAGTTGATATACTGTACTTATAAACTATAACAATCCAACAATTCAATAATATTATTATAGCTGCTCTGCATTCTGGAAGCAGCTGCCTTACTAACCTCATCCTTCAAATGTCTCTGTCTCACTGGACAGCATTTTAATCAAGGAATCTGGGTTAAAGCTTCACATTCATACAATTTATTTAGCATTAAGCAGAAGTGCCGTAATGGTGCAGCAGTAGTCTTTCTGCCTCATAGCTCAGGGCCCTTAATTCAATCCTGAGTGTGGTTTATTGTCTGTGTGGAGTTTCACATGTTTTCCACGATGACATAGTTTCCTCTGGGTTCTCTGGTTTCCTCCCACCTCCCAAAAACATTCCGTCAGGGCTACTAACTAAACTAAATTGCCATATCTGTGAATGAGTGTGTTGATGTGTGTATTCATGGTACCCTGTGATGGACTGGTGTCAAATCAAAGGTGCATTCCCAGTGTTCCCTGGACAGGCATTGGATCCACCACAACCTTGACCAGGATTATTGGTTACTGAATGAATACATTAATCATTATACCCTTAAGTAATACATTCCCCTCTGAAACTACTGGAACGACAAGATCAATTCATTTGTTTGTGCTATACACCAAAGTCATTTGGCTTTGAGCTAAAAGTATGGATATTTCATCTTTTATTTCCTGGAATTTACATCTAGATGTGTTAAAACAACATAAATCATAGAACCTTTCGTATCAAACCAACCAAGTGTTAATTGATCAAAAGTATAGAAGCAGATAAGTCTTGAAGTAAATTAAAGTAAACAGCACTTAATATTTAGTTGCATATCCCTTGCTTGTAAAAACTACATCAAGCCTGTGACTCACTGCCATCACCCCATTGTTGGTTTCTTATTTTGTGATGCTTTTCCAGGCTTTTACCATCTGGTGATTGACTTGGCGAGTCTAAAACCCTTCAATTTCCCCCTCCTTTGTTGAGTTGGCAGTATGTTTTGAATCATTGTATTGCTGCATGATGAAGTTCTTCCCAATTAATTTGGATGCATTTCTCAGTAAATTGGTAAAATAAATAAATAAATAAATAAATGTTCCTGTGATGTTTTGAATTCATTCATCTGCTACCATCATGAGTTACATTATCAATAAAGATTTAGTAAGTCTGTTCCAGAAACAGCAATACAAGCACAAGCCATGACACTACCTCCACCATGCTTCATAGATGAGCTTGTATGTTTCGGATCATGAGTAGATCCTTTCTTTCTCCAAACGTTGGCCTTTTCGTCACGTTGAAAAAGATTAATCTTGGTTCCAGAACTATGGGGCTCATTTCTGTATTTCTTTGCAAAATCCAATCTGGCTTTCAGATTCGTACTGCCAATGAGGGATTTGCATCTTGTGACTGTATATAATTATGAAATGGTGGACTCCCATAATAATAATGATAATACACTATAAACGCACAGTGAAATAATAATAATAATAATAATAATAATAATAATCTGTCTCTTCCTCTCTCTTTTAGTGCCTTTCCGTGAGGCTCCTTCGTACTCCAGGAGACGTCGTGCTCCTCATCATTTGGTGCCTCCACGCGTGCTGCTGCGCTCCAACAGTGATAACCTCCTTCAACTGCATCCCCAACACACAAACACCCAACTACACATACACACCAGCCCTAATGGCACAGTGAGTACCAGAGCCCAGCCACGCAGCCGCTCGCCCTCACTCAGCCGTCTGGGAGAAGAACAGCATAGACTGCAGCACAGGTGAGACATACACACACACACACACACACAAATATATATATATATATATATATATATGCATATAATTCTATAATAAATTAAAAAATAAATAATTCTGGGACATTTCAGCTAACATGCATACACAGCAGTGCGTAGAATTTTCTATATATCTGCATTAAAATGACCTAGAACATCATCAGATTTTCAGTCCTAAAAGTAGATAAAGAGAACCCATATTATAGAATATTCTACACAAACGTTCAAGCAACACTGTAACAGTCAAGGCCAAGACTCAAACTCAGGTCAGCAGTATGAGAGCCAGAACCTCTACCTGTGAGCCACAGTATAGGTGAGGGACTCACTTGCCAAGATGAATGCAAACATTGTTAAAATTTGTATAATCAAAATAATAATCAGAAAGGTAAACACAAAAATGAAAAATAAAAAGAGGATGCAAATCCACAAATTTCAGTCAGTGAATTCAAAGAAATCATCTGATATCTAAATCCACAATGCAAAAATTCTCCTCAAAAAGGAAAACCCACAGAAATAGATCATCAAGGCAAAAAAAAGTGTGGGAGGATCATAAAAAGGCTACAAAAAAACCACAGGAAAAAAACGTCGGGGTTACGCATGTAACCTTGTTCCCTGAGAAGGGTACGAGACGTTGCATTTAGCATAACAGTATGGGAGCTCCTTGCGTGCGTGACCAGTATCTGAAGCTTGTGTAAAATCATGCCACTAGGTTATAGATGCCATGATCAGGTGACGTGGCAATTAAGCACGTCGCATGATATATATATGGCACCTGTGAACCACGCCGCCAGCCTATTATCTGAAGTGAAGACGGAATTCACAGGCCTTCAATGACAATGCTACAGTGCCTTGCGAAAGTATTCGGCCCCCTTGAACTTTTCAACCTTTTGCCACATTTCAGGCTTCAAACATAAAGATATAAATTTTTTATTTTTTGTGAAGAATCACCAACAAGTGGGACACAATTGTGAAGTGGAACGAAATCTATTGGATTTTTGAAACTTTTTTAACTAATAAAAAAATGAAAAGTGCGGCGTGCAAAATTATTCGTCCCCCTTGCGTTAATACTTTGTAGAGCCACCTTTTGCTGTGATTACAGCTGCAAGTCGCTTGGGGTATGTCTCTATCAGTTTTGCACATCGAGAGACTGAAATTCTTGCCCATTCTTCCTTGCAAAACAGCTCGAGCTCAGTGAGGTTGGATGGAGAGCGTTTGTGAACAGCAGTTTTCAGCTCTTTCCACAGATTCTCGATTGGATTCAGGTCTGGACTTTGACTTGGCCATTCAAACACCTGGATACGTTTTTTGTGAACCATTCCTTTGTAGATTTTGCTGTATGTTTGGGATCATTGTCTTGTTGGAAGATAAATCTCCGTCCCAGTTTCAGGTCTTTTGCAGACTCCAACTGGTTTTCATCCAGAATGGTCCTGTATTTGGCTGCATCCATCTTCCCCTCAATTTTAACCATCTTCCCTGTCCCTGCTGAAGAAAAGCAGGCCCAAACCATGATGCTGCTACCACCATGTTTGACAGTGGGGATGGTGTGTTGACAGTGATGAGCTGTGTTGCTTTTACGCCAAACATATCGTTTTGCATTGTGGGCAAAAAGTTTGATTTTGGTTTCATCTGACCAGAGCACCTTCTTCCACATGTTTGGTGTGTCTCCCAGGTGGCTTGTGGCAAACTTTAGACGAGACTTTTTATGGATATCTTTGAGAAATGGCTTTCTTCTTGCCACTCTTCCATAAAGGCCAGATTTGTGCAGTGTACGACTGATTGTTGTCCTATGGACAGACTCTCCCACCTCAGCTGTAGTTCTCTGCAGTTCATCCAGAGTGATCATGGGCCTCTTGGCTCCATCTCTGATCAGTCTTCTCCTTGTCTGAGCTGAAAGTTTAGAGGGACGGCCAGGTCTTGGTAGATTTGCAGTGGTCTGATACTCCTTCCATTTCAAAATGATCGCTTGCACAGTGCTCCTTGGGATGTTTAAAGCTTGGGAAATCTTTTTGTATCCAAATCCGGCTTTAAACTTCTCCACAACAGTATTACGGACCTGCCTGGTGTGTTCCTTGGTCTTCATGATGCTCTCTGCGCTTTCAACAGAACCCTGAGACTATCATAGAGCAGGTGCATTTATACAGAGACTAGATTACACATGTGGATTCTATTTATCACCGTCAGTCATTTAGGACAACATTGGATCATTCAGAGATCCTCGCTGAACTTCTGGAGTGAGATTGCTGCACTGAAAGTAAAGGGGACGAATAATTTTGCACGCACCACTTTTCAGTTTTTTATTTGCTAAAAAAGTTTTAAATATCCAATAGATTTCGTTCCACTTCACAATTGTGTCCCACTTGTTGGTGATTCTTTACAAAATAATTAAAATATTATATCTTTGTGTTTGAAGCCTGAAAGGTGGCAAAAGGTTGAAAAGTTCAAGGGGGCTGAATACTTTCGCAAGGCACTGTATGCAATGTCTTGTTCCCTTCTCAGGGAACAGGGTTACATGCGGTTACAAAGGGTTACATCCCTTTCAAAGGGAAATTCGACATTGCATTTAGCTTAACAATATGGGAACGGGAATACCCACTCCTTCATACCGAGGGTACGGCCTGTTCAAAAATAAACAAGCCCAAGGTTCACTGCAAGACACTCAAGCCCAGAGTGGAATCAATATTCAGGCTTTAATAACAAATGAATGTGTGTGGCGTAGACCAGCCTGCAGCCGCACACACAGCCTGCAAGGATACCGCTTTGGTACCGCCCTAGTGGAATGAGCTCGTATGCCCAGAGGCGTGGTGAGACCATTCGCCTCGTAAGCCATAGAGATTGCTTCCACTATCAAATTTAAGATGCATTGCTTTGACAAAGCATCACCTTTACTGTCGCCGCCAAAGCAGACCAGCAGCTGCTCCGACTTACGCCACTGGCCCGAGTGGTGGACGTAAGTACAGAGAGCCCTTACTGAACACAGCAGGTGCATCCTCTCTTGTTCTGGTGCATCCTCTCTTGTTCCACTCAAATGGGGCCCCTGACAGACCTTCCAAGACCACAGAAAGGTCCCAGGAAGGTATGCGTGGCCTGCAGAAGGGCCTCAGACGTCTGACACCACGCATGAACCTCGAAGTTAGAGGATGTTGCCCCACAGAGGCTCCATCAACAGAAGCGTGGCTGGCCAAAATGGCAGCCACATAAACCCTGATTGTAGAAGGAGCCCACCCCATTAAGAAATGTTCTTGTAAGAACTCCAGGACTGTAGTTATTGCGCAGTTCACTGGTTCTACAGTGGATCCCTGCAGATGGGAATCTCCCAAGGAGTGCCATCTCACAGGGATATTATCTCTTAGAACCATATTCGAGCTGGCCAATAAGGTGCTACTAGCAGCAGACATAGACTGTCTTGGTGAACTCATGCTGGAACTTGTGGGAGCAGAGCGATGGGGGGAACAGCCACATGTGCACCACGGCATCCAGCCCTAATTGTGCGGGAGGAGTGAGGGCGAGCCACAGCGGGCCATGTGTTGCCTCCTCAGAGGCGAACACATGCCATCCCGCTTGGCCAAACCTCGCCGTATGGACTCCACCACTTGTGGATGGAGCCACCCTGCTCCAGATGAGGGCCGCACCTGAGACAATGAGCTGGACAGCTGTCTAAGACTGCGCTCCAGCCCATGAGGGAGGTGTCTCCCATTACCGTCTTGCACTAAGGAGACACCGCGACTGTGACCCAAGGCTAGAAACCGGGAACATTCAAATTCTCAGAGCACGTAGGCATCACCGTGTGACACTGATTATTCTCAGAGGTTCCGTCCAAGGACGAAACCCCAACTTCTCAGCCACCACTGAACGGTATCCTGTGCAATAGGCCAATAAACACCAAGAGTCTTCCAAGATCCAGCTTTATCTTGCTCAGTGTTGATAGGATTGACCGTATGCATGTTGGGGTTAGACACACCCTCATCATAGCAGAATCCTTATAACCCCTAGAAAAGTTGGTCCACTGCACTGGGAAAAAACATACTTTTCTGAGATTCAACCTGAGCCCCAAGCTTTTCATGTGGGCAAGAACAACATCTTGATGTTGAACCGCCAGTTCCCCGGATCATGCTAGAATTAACAAGTCATCCAGGTAGTTTGGTACACAGATGCCCTGGAGTCACAATGGAGCCAGAGTGACATCCATGCACTTTGTGAAGGTGCGATGGGATAAAGCTAGCGATATTTCTATGTGTAAATATGCACCTTTTAGATCTATTGCCACAAACCAGTCCTCGAACTGAATCTGTGGCACGATAAGTTTGAGCATCAGCATCTTGAAACTGTACGTCCAAAGAGTATGGTTCAGATGACACAGATCTAAAATTGTCAATACTCCCATCTTTTTTGTGGACCAGGAAATAATGGCTGTAAAAACCTCCCTCCCTTAGGGAACGGGGTCCCTAAACCCAATTTCACTCAGAAAGTGTGGACTTTTCCCAGTCATGTAACAGGTGCAAGTCGTAACACACTTCCTGAATTCTTTCTCACTCATTACTTTCCTCTCTTTTCTTTTCTTTTTCTCTAAAAAAGGGATTTAAAAGTTTAGAGTTTTTGAGAAAATCTAGAGTAGAAATGAAGTGTTTTTGTCACACAAATAGCAAACATACAGCCTCGCTGAAGATAATAAGGCTGGCGCCGTGGTTCACAGGTGCCATATATATATCATGCAACATGCTTAATTGCCACGTCACCTGATCATGGCAGGCCTATAAGTAGAGGCATGATTTTACCCAAGCTTCAGATACCGGTCACGCGCAAAAAGCGTTCCCATACTGTTATGCTAAATGCAATGTCGAGGTTCCCTTTGAAACAACAGCACTACTCTCATAAAACATGAGAGGCTGGCCTTAGCACAGTTATACACCATGTGAAGAAACTAAGGAAAAGAACAACATAAATACACCTTGGGAAATGAGAGAAAGGGGTGACAGCATTAGGACAATTAACAAACAGCGGGAAAACAACGTGGAGGGAACAATGATAACACAATATGACAAGGCAAAAATCATGACATATAACCATAGCTATGTCTAAAAATAATGGTTCTTTCAGTTATTTGTTGTTTGTTTATTTTTATTTTTGATAAACACTGCAGTCTGTGTAAATCATTTCTATCATTATGGGAACATTTTGACATCAGTGGAGATCTCAACAGTGGCGATCTCAATGAATAATCTCATCAGACACACTGTAGCCACAACTTTTTTGTGGTTCTCTATCTACACGTACACACACACATTATATATATTTATAAATGGAGTATGAATCTTTAGATGCTCTATTAAAGTTATAATATATAATGTGTACAGTGAGTGTGTGTGTGTGTGTGTGTGTGTGTGTGTGTGTGTGTGTGTGTGTGTGAGTGATTCTCCAATTCTTTGGATTCTGTTTATTGTTTTTTTGTAAACTGAAGTTGGATCAACCTGACTATCATCAGGATTAAGAAGATTAGTGTCAGTGTGTGCAATGTGTGTGAGTGTGTGCATGTTTTTAGATTTTGGCAGGGAATAAATGTCCCCAGAAGGATAGGAATATCTGAGAGTGTTGATCTTTGGCTGGACATTTGGCTGGTCTCCATGAGTTTTATTAAACAACAAACCAAAGAGCCAAATGGTTCCCTTTTGGTTACAGAGGTTAGGGTTAGTGATTGATTTAGGTGTAGCATATCACTAAATAGCTGCATTAGGTATTATGTCATCAGACAGAATTACAAGGAATATGTGTGTGTGTGTGTGTGTGTGTGTGTGTGTGTGTGTGTGTGTGTGTGTGTGTGTGTGTGTGTGTGTGCGCGCGCACCAACTGATATCAAGGGCTTTATTTGCCAAGTCCGCAAAGCCTCAGAACTGATTAAAATGTGACATTCTGACCTCTATGTAGATTAAAAACAGACATATGGTAGTGTCTTTCTCTCTCTCTCTCTCTCTCTCTCTCTCTCTCTCTCTCTCTCTCTCTCTAGCTTTTTCTCTCTCTTTCTCTCTCTCTCTCTCTCTCTCTCTCTCTCTCTCTCCCTTTCTAGCTTTTTCTCTCTCTCTCTCTCTCTCTCTCTCTCTATATATATATATATATATATATATATACATATATATATATAGTTTTCTTTCTTTATCTCTATCTCTCTGTCTCTATCTCTCTACATAATGCTCTCTTTCTTGTTCTATCTATCTATCTATCTATCTATCTATCTATCTATCTATCTATCTATCTATCTATCTATCTATCTATCTATCTATCTATCTATCTATCTATCTATCACACACACACGGACACCACATAAATGGTAACCTTTCTTAATAAAAAAAAGAATCAATAAATTACAAGCAACTAAAGAATATAGATCACATATACAAGATATAGATAACAGTCAGTATGTTGTATGTTTCAAAGCCATTAGGCAGTTTGTCTGGCCATATGAATTTGTTAAAAAATATTATTTATGATTATTTTAAAGTCAATACAGTAGAATTCACTACTTGCTAGTTGATAGTAAATACGGTGATTTCAGTTCATTTCTAGGACACGATAGTCATGTTAGAAAATATTTTTTTTGTGTGTGTGTGTATTTTCATGGCCAGTGCTGCAGGTTGTAACATTGCGTAGCAATGTGGTTCGCTTCGTTCTTCGCAAAAACTTTGCCACATGTAGCAATGTGGCTCGTTTGTTTCGTTTTGTACCAAATATGCCACCCCGAGAAAACGGGGAAAATAACGCAAATAAAGACACGCAAATACGTTCCACTTAGAACAGGCAAGAGGCATGGGTTTCCATACAAAAATACATTTCATTTTGAAGTTAAAAAGACTGGCCAAAAATTATTTTAAAAAATAAAAACAGAAAATAAGCATTAGTCAAATAAAACATTCACAAGTGGAAATGAACAATAATCAACTGAGGCTTCCTGGATGAAGGGCAGGCTAGTACGACAGCACCAGCTATACAAAATTGAAAAGCACCCCACTAATCAGAATCATACTCACAAAATTCACTACAAATTAACACCGCAATAAAAACAACCCTTAATTAAGTAAAGCCTAAGCCTCCCCCCAGCCTCAGGAAGCACTCAGCTCCTACAAGGAGAAAACAAAAACACAAAGTCAATTACAATATGCTCAAAGTAGACAAAAGAATAAAACAAAACAAAGACAAACTTACTGGCACGAAAAGACAGATAACCTCAAGGTCAAACTGATTACAGGTAGCAAGTTTACCAAGACTGACCAAAACAACTACTACCACATAGCGGTATCAGCATAATTGATAAAGACTGTTACAACATAGTTGAATTAAAGAAAACTGATCTTAGTGACAGTAACCAACACAAAGCAACAGAACAAAATAAAACTAAATCAAAGCACGAACAAACACAAACAAGCACAAAGTAAAAGACAAAACCAACCAGCAACGTGGCTCAGTGAGTGAGGGGGAGGAGCTATAACGAAATGACCACATCTCACTCAGCCTGCCTTAACGCATGCAAAATTGAGGACTCTAAGAACAAACAGGTGTTACGACCTCAATTTGGAAAGCATGCAAGATAGTTTAGCTCGAGTAATAGAACTAAACGATTTACCTACAGTGATCCGATGCCAGACTCACGATGACACATACGAAAATCGTGATAGTATCTTTAATAGTTGTGACAGCAACAGCTGGTGCTCTGACCGGAGCTACATTAAATTACCATGCTACACATTTGGGAGCCTTGACGGCACACCGCACTGAGAGTAAGCAGCACATCACACCTGCACACAGTCTCGGTAGCCCAACGTCACACTAAACAAGTAAATCGCATGGTAAATGGACAACGCTAGTATCACACAGCTAAGCGACAAAGCTAAAAACACTTACCTTTGTAGTCCATAACAATGAAAGGAAGGGGCGGGTTTCCGACCATGACGCATTCTGGGAGGCATAAGCAACCACTTATATACTGTGGTAGGGAGAGAGCCCATTGGCCACATAGTTAATAAAGGTGACATTTTAACCACGACACACACCCCACTACAGTTGCATAAAGCAGCTGTCATGGTTATGCCGAAATCGGCACTTAACTAAATTACCCATCAGTTCCTGCACATCACATGACCTTGTCACATGTCTCACTGAGCACTCACACCTGATCTGTGTTACCCCTAATAAGCACCCCTACTAAAGTCCTGCCCTGAGTCCAAATTGTCATACTATCCATACTAAATAGTATCCAAGATCTGATATGTTATTTGTTGAAGTAAAAAAGTTATCCAATACCAACTGGGCCTGTGTGAAAATGTATTTGCCCCTATAGTTATTAATTCCCCCAATCTGTGAAATTGCATTCATAATGTGGTACAGCTGGACTAGAAACAACCAGGCCTAATTACTACAAACCCTGATCAATCAAATCAGCACTTAAATACAACTTTTTCAACAGCATGAAGTTTGTTAAAAGATCTTAACCAGTAACACACTATGCTAAAATTTAAATAAATTCCAGCAATGATGAGGAGGAAAGTGATTGAAATACATCAGTCTGGGAAGGGTTACAACACTATTTCAAAGGCTCTGGGACTCCAAAAAAAAAAAAAACCAGTGAGAGCCATTATCTCCGAATGGAAAAGTGGCCAACCTTCCCAAATTCCTCCAAGAGCACAGCAACTACACATTCAGGAAGTCAAAAAAAGAGCCAAGGACAACATAAAAAGAACTACAGACCTCTCTTACATCAGTGAAGATCAGTGTTCATGACTCCACTATCAGAAAGACACTGGGCAAAAATGGCATCCATAGAAGAGTGGTGAGGTGAAAATCATTGCCAAACAGTAAGGCTTGTCTGAATTTTGCCCAAAAATACCTTGATGAACCTCAAACCTTTTGGGAGAATGTTCTGTGGACTGATGAGTCACAGAACTCCACAAAAAGAACATCATACCTACGGTCAAGCATGGTGGTGGAAGTGTGATGGTGTTGGGGTGCTTTGTTACTTCAGGGCCTTAGGCAATGGCAATAATTGAGGGAAACATGAATTCTGCTCTCTACCAGAAAATCGTAAAGGAGAATATCCGTAAGTTGACATACAGCAAGACTATGATCCAAAGCACAGGAGTCCAGTAGTGATCGAAAGTTTATATATATATATATATATATATATATATATATATATATATATATATATATATATATATATATATATATATATTATATATATATTATATATTTATATATATATATATATATATATATATATATATATATATATATATATATATATATATATATATATATATTTATATATATATATATATTTTTTATATATATATATAAATATCTGCATAAATCTAACTGAAAAAATTATCAGATTTGCACACAAGTCCTAAAAGTAGATCAAGTGAACCCAATAAAACAAAAATATTATACTTGATCATTTATTTATTGAGGAAAATGCTAAAAATAAAATAAAAATGAAAAGAAAAACACATAGCTCTGGCCCACAATCAGAGATAATGGTAACTTTAGCCGCATTAGCCATGGAAGCTCCTTAAAAGCTCATTCACAAAGCAGTATGGTGTAAAATGATTCCCACAAAATGTACACAATTTTCGAAAAGACAATCACCTCCTGTATTGTAGAGACGTGCGATTAATCGGATTTTTGATTCAAATTCGATTTTGAAAACAAAATCGAAATAAAACAATTATTATTCCGCATTCCGGTTTGCTATGTTCTCTTTTTGTATTTTTAAAAACTGCACGCCATTTTCCCTAAAAGGCCAAACTCTCTTCCTGCCAGGATGTGGAATTTTTAGTTCAGCCCGAGCCAAGATGGCAGAAAAAGCACCCTTGGTCGACAAGAAAGATAAAACCATTTCAACCATTTGGAAATAATTTGGTTTCAAGGAGTCCAGTGTGGACCAAAAAAAATTTCGTTTGGTATCATTGGAAAGCTCATTTCCTCTAGCATCATGACAGCTGGTCTAAATACAGTCATTTCCTTTCTAGAGCTACAGAAACTACAGGCTGATCTAAACCAGGAGACAGAATTTCATTGCCTAAGGAAGTTTAACCCTCCTATTATCTTTGCAGTCAAATTGACCCCATTCAATGTTCAATGTCTGTAAATACAAGATACTTTTTTTTCTTCTTCAGATTTAATGACTTTTCCTACTTTAATGTGGACAACTCGGTAAACATAAAATTTACATGAGGATATTTTTTCAATGTCCTGTATACATTTTGTAGCATCTATGTTCTTTGGGATCTACCCCAGGTTCTTTTAGCTGTATAAAACATATGAAATATCAAAATTTTACACACTTTTGATTTGGTTGTTTTATTGAGGTCACTATAACGTGCTATAATTTTATATTTCAGTATACACTTGCAATCAAAATTATTCAACCCCCATTGCAAATCAGGTTTATTGTCAAAAATCTACTGACTTTCAGCTCTTTGCAATGAACAAATCAAACAAAAGCAACTGAAATAGATTGAAATTCAAATAGATTGAAGTGGTTTCCCCAAATTCCACTGAAAATTCAACTTATAATGATTTCTCCAGTTTCAAAGTTATTCAAACCCTGAATAGAATCCCTCACCAAAGCACAAATATGCAAAGCGGGTGTTGTCTCAAGCACACCTGATGCAACTAATCAAGGGCTTCATTAGTTGCACCAGATGTGCTTGAGCTGGAACAAATGAAATACCTGAACTGGCTAGAGGCAGAAAATATATTGAAAACCTGGACGTTGGAGAGAAAGGAAGCTATCAATTGCTGCAACCAGATTTCTGATAAGGCAGGTTGTGAAAAACCCTTGAGTGACTGCAAAAGACCTGCATCATGAATTGGTGGCAACATATGCTGAGGATGGGTGAGCACAGTAAGGTGAGTACTAAACGCAGAAGCTTTCCATGCCAGAACTCCAAGATGTACGCCACTACTAACTCAAGGGCACAAAAAATGTTGTCTCAAAATCATATAAATAAGCCACAGACGTTACAGAACACGATCACACACGGCAGTGCTCAACCATTTTACAGCAAACAAGAGAGCATGGCTGCGTCCTAAACCGTGTACTCACCTACCACACAGTAGGCGAAATACATGCATATAGCAGGCGTATATCTCCGTGAATACAATCAGAGACAGTGGTAACTTTAGCCGCATTATCCGTGGAGTCTGCTAACAAGCACATTCTCAAAGCAGTCTGGTGTAAAATGATTCGCACAACCATGCAGTTTTCAAAAAGACAATTACCTTACTGTATTGTGCATAAAAAAAAGTTGTGGTTATGAATTACGCAGATAGTAAGTGTTTTCGGGTTAAAAAAAAATAATAAATATATATATATATATGACATAGCTCCGGTCTCTGTGAATACAACCAGAGACAATGGTATCTTTAGCCGCATTATCCGTGGAATCTGCTAAAAAAAAAAAACACATTGGAAAGGCGATTTGCAAACATGCGTAAAATATAAAGTGCGACACTTAATCTTCTGGATATGAAGCTGGATAACGAACAGTTGGTGCTGGTCCATGCTTGAGAATCAACTTTTCAGCAAATCCTGCTTTGTATTGACCCTCGATCACAAAGCAGTCTGGTGTAAAATGATTCGCACAAACATACAAGAATTTAGCTATTTTGGGGGCTCATTCCCTTCAAAAAAAAATATTTCCACTGTGTCTTCAGTGGCTCTGATACCGGGAATACATGAAGACTCTTATGTCCATTCTTACAGCCATCAACAGAACACTTACAACGCTTACGAATCTGAGACATTCTTCTTATCACTGTAGCTGCTCCGGCGTGGAAAACACGCCGAACTGTGTGCAGCTCACTCAGGGGGAGGATCTATATTAATAGGGCAGAGTCCGTGGGTGGTGCTTGTTCCAACGTGACGTCACATTACATTGAAAATGAAATTGGCTCATTTTGAGACTTCGTTCATGATTTATGGGTAATATAAAAAAAGAGTGGGTGGATTTTTACCATTGTAGGGTGCTTGTGTATACCCACTGCCGAAACACAATCATGTTCAAACACCATTTAAAAGTGAATTTTGCATAATATGTCCCCATTGAGTTTAAAGGGGCAATTTGTTTTTCACATAAGTGATAGGTGTTGGATAACTTTTTTGCTTCAATAAAATTAAATTATACTTAAATTATTACTAATTTACTAGTAATAATAAATTAATTATAATATAAATTATACTTAAATTATTACTAAAACTGTATTGTGTGTTTACTCAGGTTGCCCTTGTTTTATGTTGTATTTTGTTTGAAATTATATATACACAAAAACAGAAGAAATCAGCACTTCTTTTCACATTTTTCACAGCACTGTAAGTATGCCAGTTGGGGCGCAGGATTAGTTTCTGTATGTTTCATTGTGAAGCTTTTGTCATTGTTGTGCGTGTGTCGTCGTGTGCTCCACAGCCTTGCTCATAGTCTGGCCTGTTTTTGCTATACATCCAGTGTTTATGTTTATGGATTGTGTTTAACGGTTTTGGTTGTTTTCAGTCAAATCTGCACTTGCATCCGCTGCTTCTACAAAATCCCTGACAGCAGCACAAAAACAAAAAAAATGAATTCATAACATTATTTAGACATATGGTTATATGAGTTGCTGGAATATTGAATTAAATTTGTTGATATCAATCCCTTTAACATCCAAGTGTGCACCGTGCAGCGCAGTGTCATTTTCATAGCACAAATAACTGCGATACAGACACTTTCCATAAGATGGAGCTCTCACATTAGTTCAGTGAGGAGACATTCAGATGTTCTTTTTTTTTTTTTATATGTATTCACAATATGCACTGACTTACCAAGGTTATGCTTACTAAAAGTATTAGCACCCTTGATGAAGATGAGTTGTGGGAAAAAGAACTAAGATTACGAATGGGTGGGTGGGATTCCTCTATTGATTATTATCATGGTGTTATTTTCATTAACTTCAATTGTTCAATGTAACACTATTTTTTGCTAATGATGTGTTGCAATAGCAGAGATTGTTTTGATGCTCTGGTAGAAAATGAGTGTGATCAGATCTAAAAAGAAAGAGAGAGAGAGAGAGAGAGAGAGAGAGAGAGAGAGAGAATGAGATACTTTTGTATTATATTCTGCTTTTATTACAGTGTAACTACAATGTACCAGCTCATAAATAATGCATAGTTACAATGTATATTTACACTTGGTTAAATTTGGAACTACTGCTGATTGCCATGCTTATAGCTGTATATGCTGAAAACTTATACGTACATCAGGAAAATCAGTGTTAACCCGTCATGCATTCACTTCTCCATGTGATATGCCTTTGAGGGAAGAGTTAGTATTTACATTTTTTTTATATCATAGTAACCATGATCATTACAGTATGGTATATGGTTACTATGGTTTAACTATAATTCTGATTTTACAAACACCAACATAATGTGCTCTGCATGAACTGGAATTCATTTTTTCTGTTTCAGTGCTACTACCTTTTGCTAATCTTAACAGTCCAAGACACTCTGAAGCAAGATTCTGTATAATTACAATATGAGAGGTGTTACACTTACCACTCATCACACCTAGGATTTCTTGCAATCTTTCAAACAGCAGCATCCATGAACTCTGAAAACAATTGTAACAATTTGTTTAGAGATGTGTGTAGACAATAGCACAGATTTCACACACAAGGAAAAGATTATTTTTCGGGGAAAAGATTTTTCTTTACCTATATGACAGAAAATTGACTTTTCACAAATACAACAGGATGAATTGCACTTTTTTTTTGGTTTGTTTGTTTACATTTATTCCTTTACATTCATTCATTTAGCAGACAATTTTGGCCAAATTGACTTACAAACGAGAAAGTACAAGCAAAGCGATATATCAAGTGGAGAACAATACAAGTAGTGCTACCATACAAGATCTTTCATTGAGTGAAGTGCACAGAGTAGAGGTGTAAGTGGATTATTATTTCTTTTTCTTTTTTTTTAAGGATAATGTGGGGTTGGCATTTTAGGGGTTAGTTAGGTGTTCACAGAAGAAGTGGGTGTTTAGCTGTTTTTTGAAGATAGTGACAGATTCTGTGGTCTGGATTGAGGGTGGAAGTTCATTCCACCACTGAGGGACAGATAGTGTGAAGGTTCTGGAAATGGACCTTGAGCCACGCTGAGTAGGCACTACTAAACGTCTGTCGTTAATTGATCGCAGATTGCATGAGGGAACGTAAGCCTTCAGGAGCGTGTTGAGGTAGGGGGGTGCTGTTCCAAACGACGACTTACGTGAGCATCAAGGCCTTGAATTTGATGCGGGTGGCTACAGGAAGACAGTGGAGGGAGATGAGGAGGGGTGTAACATGAATCCTTTTGGGCTGTTTGAAGATGAGACATGCTGCTGCAATCTGAATTATTTGAAGAGGTGTGATAGAGTGGGCTGGGAGGCCCGTGAGTAGTGCGTTGCAGTAGTCCAGTTTTGATTTGTTTGTTTGTTTGTTTGTTTGTTTGTTTTTAAGACAGGCAAGGACAAGAAATGTGCTTGTATTTGCATGTAATAAAGTCACAGCTGCAGGCGCACATTTAGAGAAAATAAGCGTGCAATAACTGTGGCGTGTTAAAAATGTGCCAGCTCTCCCTTAGTAAAGCTACTTTGTTGACAGATCAAAATAGAACTGTGTGTTTGACTGAGCTAGTTTATGTTAGCACTAGTAACGCCTTAAGAAATACAGTACTGTCAGTAAGATTAGTCTGTAGTTCCATTAGGCTGCCCACAATGTCATGAACAGCAGATGGAAGGACACAGGATCAGGTTAAAGACTCGATTAAACAAAGTCCATCAAAAATACTCAAAAACAACAACAGGCAGTTGTCAGACTAGGGTAAAAGGGGTAAATATGAGACAAGGCAAGGTTTAAAAAAAAAAAAGGCAATGAACAAAGGACATAGTAATATTATATAAAGGTTTCTTCAAGAAACTTTGTCAGTGACTGTTTGTGAGTCTGGATTATTTCAATGAGATGTATGGATAGCAAACATGTGTGTGTGTGTGTGTGTGTGTGTGTGTGTGTAATTAGTAGCCAGGTAAACGTCGCTAGGGGGGGATCATGTGATGAGGTTTGTAGATCATTGGCTGTCTGGGAATCATGGGAAGGTAGTTTGCATGTCCTTTTTTGTGCAGTCATTGACGTGACACATGTGCCTCTTCAACTAATCCTAAAGCAATAACAAAATATCATCCTCTTCATCATATATTCTCACTGCAAGCAGTTAAACATAACAGGGCCTTTGTAGACCCTTCCTAGAGCAATACATGCTCAACAGCATGCTATTTGATTTGCCATTAAAGCCACTAAAAATGCAAATGTTTGTTGTAAAATGTTATTTACGTGTAATATTTTTATTTATGTGTTCACATCACAGTATTAATTCTGTAATTATATATGTATGAGTCCTAAATAGGGACTCTTACCTCATGCCTCTGGGGCTGGGGTTTCCCACCTCCACCCCATGTGCATGAAGTTTGCATGTTCTCCCCGTGCTTCGGGGGTTTCCTCCAAGTCCAAAGAAATGTGTTGTTGGCAGTTTGGCGCCTCAAAATTGTCTATAGTGTCTGTGAGAGAGTGTGTGTGTGTTATTGTTCCCTGAGATGGATTGGCACTCTGTCCAGGGTGTCCCTCGCCTCATGCTACCAGTCCCCTGGGCTAGACTCTACATGACCCTGTGTAGGATAAGAGGTACAAAAATGGATGGGTTGATGGAGTCCTAATAGTGATACCTGAAATTTGAAATATGAACTTTGCCTGATTTGTTAGCCAGCTCGCTAAAGTCAGCTAAACTGCCATAATTTGTGCAATGATTTTTTTTTCACCTTTCACCTTTTTTCACCTTATCTTCACCTTTACTGCCAAATAGCTGGTGGATATACACGAACCTGATAGCATATTAGAGAAAATCTCACTTTTTTGTGTGTAATCATTAAACTACAGTTAAGCATTAGATGCTTACCCAGTAATGCTTAAATATACAGAATGAACTCGAACACATTTCATTCTACCCCCCCTTAATGACACCCACTGGTCCCTGTTCTGCATACAGACCATCCTCAGCAAAATACAACAATCCTGTTATGCAACATGAGGAAAGATTACAGTTGAATGTGATGGTTATGTTAAAATGATGTTTGCAGGAGGATGTTTTATTATAACAAGACTCTCAAATTCAGTCCCTAAAGAAAGGTACTGCAGTATTTTAATTCTCCACTTCCTATCTTCCTCAGAGCAAACACAAGTCTTGATGGTTCGGGGTCAAGAAGGAAACTGTACAGTGCTGTCCCCGGTCGGCATTTTGTTGCCGTGCGATCCTATCAGCCTCAAGCAGAGGGAGAAATCACACTGTATAAAAATGACAGGGTCAAAGGTCTGTACACACCCACAGACATATTCACATACACATGCACACACATGGATGCAGGTCCCTTAAGGTATGTCTCAAATCCCATACTTATGTACTAGACATTGTTTGAATATACATAATAGTTTAGTGTGTTTACAGTGAGAAATACGAACACGTGGTGTCAAATGAGCAAATTCACATACTGACCTGTTCCATCATGGACTATGCTAATGAAGGGGTTGCTTACATCATGTGCATTGTCCCAAAATAAAATTTGGTTAATGTTTGAATTTACAAACCTCTCATGTACTGAAGTAAAGTCTGTTAAATACTAAGCTCCTAGATTACTACATATTGTAATAAACCAGGATGTCAAACCTACAGCCCACAAGCCAGGACCACCCAGTGAATGTCCTAATCCGGCCCACTAAATGAATTTAAAAGCCATGTTTTAAATCAAATTCAGTTTGTGGACCTTCTTATCCCACTAGGGGACTAAATAAAGCCATAAAATGTGCTAATGATATGAAATTTTTAATTAGCAAGTTTAAAATCTGATCCTGTAACCATTCGAATCTATCCATTAGATCAAGAACTCATTTGCATAAGAGGCAGAATATTTATTCAATTTCAACTTTTACATGTTTATATTTGTAAATTAAATGGGCTATTTTGTGTAGATTCATGGCATACAGTATAAGACAATGACAATTAAGTTAGAGGTTGGCTAATCCATGGGGGCCCGCCATATAAATCAGCCATTCAACACATTTTAATCTTCATAAAGTTCTCATTCACAACTCTGTACATTTAAAATTCTGAAATACTCATTTCAACATAATAATATTCATGTCTTTTGTGTGATCAATGTTTTTTGGGGGTTTTATTTAGTGTTGCTATTTGACAGATATAAGCCAATGTTGTGCAATCTTTGAGCAGTGAGCTAACTGTCCCTCTTATTACTTTAGGGAGAAGGAATCGCACTGCCTCATGTTCACTCTATTGACATTTTTTAGCGAGAATGAGCAGCAGACAGCAGGATAGTTAATGACAGGGTTGCTTTACACCAAATTAGGCTAGTTTAAAAATAGCCAGCAGCTGATAAGATCTTGTTTAATATAAAATAATCTAATTAATAATAGTTAATCGTTTATTAAATCAATTAAAATTTCCACAAACAAAGGCAAAGTGTAAGTGGCTACAGTGTATCTATGATGTACAGAATCATATCTATTGTTGAATGTTTTGCATTGCGTGTGCTGGGAGAGGGAAAAGGATGTTGTGGGTAGAGAGTAATGTTGCTACATCACAAATGCATGTACACCACAGTGGCCTTGTTTCCCACACAAGGGCTGGGGGAGAAAAAAATTAAAATTTGGGGGCTGGTTTCAGGTCTTTTATGTGTTTTGTATGTTTTAAGTAGCTGGGCACTGGAAATTTTTGATTTCTGATATCTGGCAACCCCGGTTCATGATATTAGCTATTCTATATGTGCCTCTACACTGAAGATGAGAAGCATACCTGCAGTATTAAACACAGTTAAACAATTCCCACTTGACATTGGACTATGTGCTATGTGGCCAGTTACGTAAAATGAGCGTGACATGTATTAATAAACTAAAATGTATTAAACAAAATAATTAAAGGAGACCTATTTTGAGCCTTTTTACAAGGTGTAATATATGTCTCAGGTGTCCTGAGAATGTGTCTGTGAAGTTTCAGCTGAAAATACCCTAAAGATAATTTATTATACCATGCAGTAAATGCCCCCATTTTGGGTGGAAGCAAAAACATGATGTTTTCATGTGTGTCTCTTTATTTAAATGCATATGAGCTTCTGCTCCCTGCCCCCTTTCTGGAAGAGAACAGCTCATGCTTCGAATACTACAACTGCATTAGCCATGGAGTCTGCTAACAAGCACATTCGGAAAGGCGAGTTGGTGTGAAATGGGAAGTGGTAGCTCAGTGGTTAAGATGTTGGACTTCTGATTGGAAGGTTGTGAGTTCAATACCAGCACTGCCAAGCTGCCACTGTTGGGCCCTTGAGCGAGGCCCTTAAACCTCATCTGCTCAGTGGTATAAATGAGATAATTGTAAGTCGCTCTGGATAAGGGCCCCTGCCAAATGCTGTAAAACGATTCGCTCAAACACAATCAGAGTCTATGGTAACTTTAATCGTATTAGCTGTGGAATCTGCTAGCAAGCAGGATTTGCAAACATTCGTAAAATATAAAGTGCGACATTTACGTTTTCTGAATACCAAGCTGAACCACAAACAGTTGGTACAGATCAACTTTGGATGAACTCCAATCAACTTTTCAGAAAATCCTGCTTTGTATTGACCCTCAATCACAAAGCAGTCTGGTGTAAAATGATTCGTAGAAACATACACGAATTTAGCTATTTTGGGGGCACAGTTCCTTCAAAAATAAAAGTGGCTCTGATGCCGGGAGTACAAATTTTTACAGCTAACAGAATACTTACAACGCTTATGAAGTGGAGGCATTGTTCTTATAGCTGCTCCAGCATGGAGAACAGGGCAGACTGTGTGTAGCTCACTCAGGGGAGGATCTATGCCCGATAGGACAGAATCTGTCACCGGTCATAGGCTGGGCCTGATCTAATGTGACGTCACATTGGGGAGAAAATGAAAAACACTCGTTTTGAGATACTGTTTATGATTTATGGGGAATTATGTGGCTGGATTTTTACCATTGTAGGGTGGGTGTGTACACACACACTTATGTTCAAACACCACATGAAAGTGAATTTTGCATAATAGGTCTCCTTTAAGATACCACAACAGTCAATGCTGTGTGTTTCAAAACGTCTTACACTTGTTACAAAATGAAGTGAAATGTCTAAACACTGGCTCAGTCTCAGCACTCTAACAGATCGATAACAATAACTAGTCAAAATGGAGAATGATGAATTGATTTTTGGCTGTCTCAGTCCTCAGTGTTGGTGAAGGTGGCTACTGGGAAGGCAGCACTCGCGGCCGTGTCGGCTGGTTTCCAGCTAATTGTGTGGAAGAAATTCCTGGCAAAAACAATGAGGACAGACCACGTAAGTCTACACACCTGTGTGTGTGTGTGTGTGTGTGTGTGTGTGTGTGTGTGTGTGTGTGTGTGTGCATGTGTGTGTGGCTGTTTGGTGTATTGTCTCTGTTTGTGGATGTAGATAGCACAGCTTTAAAATGTGGACAATAGAAGAATTATAACGATAAAAAAAAAATTCAACAGTGAATATTCAAATCATTGTGGTCGGATGAAATACATTTAAATCAGCTATATTATACGAAACCCTAATGTTATTTTAAACGTTTAATAATAGTTACAATTAAATAAAACACTAATATTAAGCTTTAATTTGAGTTTTTTGCTTATAATGATGTTTTGATGATCGACTTTCGAAGTGTGATTCGGTTTTGTTTTCTCCCAGAGAGCCGAATAGATCGGACAGATAAAAAGAAGCTATTCAGGCATTACACCGTGGGATCATATGACAGCTTTGACGCCTCCAGGTACGCTCATCGCATAAATCCATATTAATTCATAACAGAATACTGTATAAGTCATACCATAAACAGTACTGTGCAAGAGTCTTCTTTTATTATAAGTTTTATTTTATGACTTCTACATTATTGCATCAGTTCAAAAGCACTGTAGATTTCAAAACATTAGTTTTCCAGCACAAAATGAAACGTTACAGAAAAATGTTTGTATGTCATTAAAGAAAGCAGCATCTTACATAAGAGAACACTTTTCAGACAAAAAAACATAATGAAGGCTGCTGGGTTTTGCTGCAAAAATAAGAAGCAAGTGTGACAGTCAAAGTCTCCAGAAGACCCGTGACTGGTTCTGCAACATGCTCAATAAAACATACAGCTCATTTCCTTATAAAACTGTAAAAGGTGTACCTGAGACTACTCGTCTTTAGGTCGTCAAACTAAATAGTGACTTTGTTTCCTTTATTACTGCACTTTATAATATTTATAAATTATTATTATACATTATACATATAATAAAATGTAGAAACATTTCATTTCATTATTTTTGAAGGCAACTTTGCTTCAGAAATAATCTTTAGGCAAGATTTTGCACAGTACTGTATCTGTCATATAAGACACACAGACATGTGTGCATGTGCATCTAAAAGGTTTCCTTTTGGTCTCTGAGGTTAAGGTTATGGTTTGATGTAGGAGTCGCATGGTATTAGCTGCAGTAATAATAAGACCGGTGTGTTTGTTTGTTTGTATTTCTGAGCATGAATGCTGGCTTATAATTTGCCACAACATCCATTACATCAGCTGAGACACTTTAAGTCATTTTAAAATGCCAGTTTTCCAGTGTGACGTGCTTGGTGTGCATGATCACCAGGGTACAGAGTAGATCTCCTTTTTTTTTTTTTTCCTCCATTTCCATGCCACCACATTTTCTTGTCACCTCATTTCACACTTAATTTGCCTTTTCTGTAATTCGTCTCTAGATTTTGACTTGTGCTGTTACACTCAGAAGTGAGTCAAATTAACTTCAATTTCTGCCTTTCTACCTTTCCTTCACTGTTTGGTAGTAATTTAGTGTTTCCAGCCCTCTGTGTGCTTGACTTTTTATGGAGTTTTTTGGGCATCACTAAATGCAAATGAGCTGTGTCAGGAAACAAGCTTTGCACTTTGCACTGTGAATGGAACATAAGCGCTCCCAAAACGTTCTGGTGGGAAATTTGTCTTCAGTTTGGCTTATGAAAATATTTAGGCACAATTTTACTCAAATATTGATAAATAAAACCCATAGGACATATATACTTAGTTCCACAAAAAGCTTTTTAATGGTATGATATGTTGTTCAAGGCTCTATAAAGAACCTGCTACAGTCATTCGGTCATGGTAATGGTCCATTACTTAAAGTGCACCTATTATGGTTTTTCAAATATTACCTTTCATGTAGTGTGTTATAGAGCTGTTTGTGAATGTAAAAACGTCTGCAAAGTTTCAGAAATCAAAGCGCACGACAGAGTTATTGACTCCCAAAAGAAGGAACCGATTCTGAACAGCTGATACATGTCGTCAGTAATTCCAGACTTACTTCCTGCACACACCTAGTAGGTTTGTAACAAGAAACCCTGCCTCTGGTCTTCATTGGCTGCTTGCTGATAGTGGTAGATCAATTACAACAGACTGGGACATCTGACCAATCAGAGCAGAGTATGCTCACTGAAAGGAGGAGTTTAGAATGGATCATTTAGAATGGATCATTTAATGAGTGACACTTGGGGGGGAAAGGTAATGCTTCAGTTTAAATTATGAGCACGTTAAAGTGTTTTTTGACCTTGGATGCATGTAAATATATTGTATGAGACCTCGAAAACAAAATTAGGCACATTTCAAAACCATAATTGGTGTGCTTTAATAAACAACAACAACAACAACAACAAAAATTAACATTAACATTGTTTATTACATTGATTAACATTAACATGATCATTATTTTCTTGGTAATAAAATATATTGGAAATCAGTTTTTCCCCTTTTCTATAGTGTATTAATACACTAATGCAGAAGACATAAATTCAACATATTAGACTCATATATGAAATGCGGGTTGCTTAAAACCTTTACTAAATTTTGAATATTAGCTATTCATATTAGCTTCAAAAACCATTACTAAATTTTGAATATTAGCTATTCATATTAGCTTCAAAAACCATTACTAAATTTTGAATATTAGCTATTCAAAATTTAGTAATGGTACTGTATTTTCATATAATTCCATAAGGAGTGATAGTGCCAATATTTAAACACTGAAGTACCACAGAAAAATAAATATGTAAATAGATTTTAAAGCGCCACATTTAATGAACAATAACTAAGAAAGAAGAAGAAGAAGAAGACTATGGCTAATGTTCAGGGAACAGGCTCTATCAACCTTGTCTTAGAAGGTTTTGAAACTTTTGTCTCTCTTTCCATGACAGTGTTCCCTTATTTGCAGAGCAGAATTAATAGGCCAGAAATAATGTATGGAAGCATGAACTGTCAGTAGTATCTCCATCCAGTCAGTCATGCATAAAAATATTCATAAGACACTATAAGACACACACACACACACACACACACACACACACACACACACACACAGTGTTCTTGAGACTGCAAAATTGACAGTGACATCAGAAGTGTAAAAATGCTGAAAAGCCCAGCTTGTTGTTTCTGATGCAGACATTTATAATATCTATTTCTCTGCAGCACTGACCCAAATGTGCTGCTGCAGTGAAATTGGTTTTTAATGAGATAATTCAGCCTGTTTTTTCCTCAAACTCAAGCTGAATTTTCCC
>CM022777.1:14356229-14463729 GCA_012411365.1 Ameiurus melas | reverse complement strand
AGGAAAATGTCACCGCTGCTTCTTGGCTGCTGATGACACACACGCACTCGCACGATCCTTGCGCTTGTGTGCTGCCATCACTCCCTGCACTCATTTTTCCGCTCTACGTCTCCTCTGGTTCCTCTGCTGCCGCTCTTCATCATTTATTTCATCATTTATTCATCGAGCCGGTGATGGTTGTTTTTAGTGACGAGGCCTCGGTGAGCGACTCGCTCTCCGAGGGACGGAGGAAAAGAGGGGATGCGTTAACCCCTCCATTAATTTGAAACACAGCCATCCATCCACCCATCCATCCATCTTTTCCATAACTCCGGTCCGTCCTCCCTTACCTTTCATCATGATGAACGTGCACTCTGGCCGCAAGGCGGTGGCCATGATGAGGATGATGGGATGCAATAACGGACGCTACGTTCGCAATTTCCTCCGCAGCGACTGCGCCATCGACGAAAAGACTGTGGTGCTGCACAAGAAGGAGAACGAGGGATTTGGGTTCGTGCTGAGAGGAGCGAAAGGTAAGCCAGAGTTCCTACCTTCGTCACTACCACCATCATCATCATCATCATCCATCTCACAAATCTGTTCTCAGACACCCACATTACTTCCTCAAGCCAAATTTTCTCAATTGAGTCCATATTATGATATTTTACTTTACATCATCATCATCATCATTATCATTAGAGCTACACTTCTAATGAGACACCAAAACACCCACAAATCGCCAGTAATTTGGAAATTAGAAGGCTGGGTTGAGCTCATGTGTCAATTCAGTCCACATTTTGGGTCTATTTAGTTTCACACCTTTATAATCATCATCATCATCATCACACCTTTAATAATTAGCATTAATCACCACAGAAAACAGAGGTGTGGACTTAAAATATCACCATCGTCATCATCAACATCATCAGTATCATCATCATCATTAGCATCATCATCACCATGTCAATTCCAATCCTACTATTACACCTAAAACACCCACATTTAGCTATTAAACACAAGAAAAATGTCTGGATTAGTAATCTGGATTGAGAGCATGTGTCAATCGAGTCGACATTGTTGCTTTATGTTGGGTCACTCCTTCAAGATCATCATCATCATCATCATCATCATCATCATCCCACACCAAACACACAAACATATGATTAATCCAGATTTTTAATCCAGATATTTTCAGCTCAGTTCTCACTATCATCATCATCATCATCATCATGCACTTTATATAGGTGTTCAATGGTGATTTGCACCAGAACACACACATCAAGTGCCTAAAAGAATTTTCCTAATTCCAGCGCATACTTCTGGTCCATTTCAATTCTTCTTCTTCATCATCACCATTACTCCTGTTGAAACACACCATAACAGTTATACCTATTGTAATAACTGATTTTCTTACTCCGTGTGTATGTTTGTAGTCCCCTAATGCTTCTCCTCTAAACAACCACATCATGACATTAAAAGTCAAGTTGTGCAGGTTTAAACTAGATCTTAGTCATCCAGACCTCTGAGACCCTGAGATTTTGATTCTATTTCATTTCTCACAATCCTCATCATCACCTTCCTCATCATTGATGAATCTCACTCTCCTGCTAATGATAACCAAACACAGCACTACAACCATGTCATTACTTTAAGAACAAATTGAAAAACAGATTTCACGTTTTCCCCTTACCCCAAGTGGATTCATCCTAATATAGTCCCTTTACTAGTCCCTTTCCTCAAGCACAACTGCACACAAGAGCATTATTTTCCTATTACTGTTCTGTTACTATACACAATAATGACAGAATATACAGTTCTGTGCAAAAGTTTTAGGCACCCTATTTTATGACTTCTGCATTATCGAGTCAGTACAAAAATAAAAATAAATAAATAAAACCTTTAAAAAATGTTTGAAAAACATTAGTTTTTCAGCACAAAATGAACAAAAAATTTTGCTTACTGTAACTTCTGTTACAGAGAAATGTTTGTATGTCATTAAAGAAAGCAGCATCTTACATAAGAGAACACATCAGACAAAAAACATAATGAAGGCTGCTGGATTTTGCTGCAAAAATAAGAAGCAAGTGCGACAGTCAAAGTCTCCAGAGGAACTGTGACTGGTTCTGCAACATGCTCAATAAAACTTACAGCTCATTTTTAAGCAAAGGGTCGTCAATCTAAATATTGACTTTGTTTCATTT
The DNA here is from genome assembly GCA_012411365.1 of Ameiurus melas. Lineage (NCBI taxonomy): Eukaryota > Metazoa > Chordata > Actinopteri > Siluriformes > Ictaluridae > Ameiurus > Ameiurus melas. Next base: position 14,461,549 of record CM022777.1, on the reverse strand, counting down.
ATTACTGTTTATTACTGCACTTTATAGTTTTTGTTTTTAATGTAGAAACATTTCATGCTATTTTTTGAAGGCATCTTTGCTCCACAGCATTTCTTTGCATGTGCTTAATGTTTTGCACAATACTGTATATGTATAACATTACACACACACACACACACACACACACACACACACACACACACACACACACGTGGTGTGTGTAATGCATGTGAGCATGTGATCTAACATTTTGTATTTAATGATGTGGGGGTAGAAGGGGCGGCCAATGTGGGGCCAAGCATTCCCATAAAATTCTGGTGTAATAAAATGTGTGTAATTCAGTATAAAATCAGATTTTTATTTAATATATATATATATATATAAAATCTGATTTTATACTGAGTACCCATAAAATACCACACATAGAGTTATTATGCTGCCACTGACCATAATTTTATGGGAATACTTGGCCCCACCATGATACACAAACTGGGCTGAATACGGTGAATAGATCAAAAGAAATTACAAACAATTCTGTACTCACTACACTCTTGTTAAATTTGTACAATGCTATAAAACAAAAATAGAATGAAATAGAAACAGAAACTGGTTTGTGATTGTAATAATATAGAGTACTGTGCACAAGTCAGGAAATGCTGTAGAGTAAAGATGCCTTCAAAAATAAAGAAATTTAATGTTTCTACATTTAAAAAAAAATACTAGAAAGAGCAGTAGTAAATGAAACAAAGTCACTATTTACAATCCTTTGCAGTAGTCTCAAGTACACCTTCTACATTTTAATAAGGAAATGAGCTGTAAGTTTTATTGAGCATGTTGCAGAACCAGTCACAGTTCCTCTGGAGACTTTGACTATCGCACTTGCTTCTTATTTTTGCAGCAAAATCCAGCAGCCTTCATTGTGTTGTTTTTTTTTTTTTTTGTCTGAAAAGTGTTCTCTTACGTAATATGCTGCTTTCTTTACTGAGATTTCATTTTGTGCTGGAAAACGAATGTTTGGAAATGTTTTTTGTACTGACTTGATAATGTATAATAAAAATCTAAAACAAAGTATAAAACAAAAATAGGGTACCTAAAACTTTTGCAAAGTACTGTATGTGCTTTATTTATACAGGTTTTCTACTCTGCTAATCCAGCTGTTAGGGTTAGCATTACCAAATGCTATGAGGATTCCATGCTCTATACATTTTCCATCATTAGCACACCCATCATAAGGACAAAATGGATGTGTTTACAGTGTGTTCGAGTGTGTGTTTAAGCAATGTTTCCCAATCCTGTAGCCGGGTTGATTTGAGTTTGATTGGAGCCTAGTGAGAATATAAACTGTCACCATGATCAAATTCAGGAAATACTGAACTTTTAAAAAACTTTCCCCAAATAACAGTTACTGAATAGGTTCACTGCAGTTTTAAGCTATAATGGCTAACGTGAAGCTGCAAATTAGTTGACGGAACAGCCGCTGTAAACAGCCATGAACATGAGCATTTGATTTTGAGACACAGAGCTAATTTCTGAGCTTAAGAATTTTAAATCAATGTAAATAAATACTTGACAGCAATAAACTAGCCAAATTAATATCTTATCTTATCTTTTCAGTCTACAAACACGTTTAAATTAATTTACATACTGCAACATCTTGTTTTTCAACCATTTGGGTTGCAGGTGTTATATTTATGAACCGTTGTGGATGTTATAATATAGACCTTATTGTAAATTGCATTAAAATTGCATCACTTTTCACTAAGTAGAAATGGTTTCACAGAGATTTCGATCTCAATAGTGGATGCAGTGTTTAGTGGTAATGGAAAGCCATGCTATTGGTTGTTGGAGATGGTCAGAATGGTCACTCTCTTTGACAAAATTTAGCTCTATGGTCACTTTACACAGTTACAATGTCACGTATGTGGTGCAATCAAAATTCTTTGCAATACAGTATTTACCCTAACTACTCTTTACTTTCATGTGTTTACTTTACACCTGCTCATTTATGGAGTTATCCAATCAGCCAATCATGTGGCAGCTGCACGATGTATAAAAGCATACAGATACAGGTCAGGAGACTGTGGAACATGATCTGGTCTTCTGCTGTTCTGGCCCATCCACCTCAAGGTTCGATGTTTTGTGCATGCTGAGATGCTTTTCTGCTCGCCTCAGTTGTAAAGAGTGATTCTTTGAGTTGTTCTGTACTGTCCCTGCAGCTTGAAATGAACTTTCTTTTACTTTCACACTATCCGTTGTTACCCAGCTGAGGATGAGTTCCCTTCTGAGTCTGGTTCCTCTCAAGGTTTCTTCCTCATATCATCTTAAGGAGTTTTTCCTTGCCACTGTCACCATCGGCTTGGGATAGATATGTGATAGATTCACACACTTATCCTGTGTTTAAATGTTTCTGTAAAGCTGCTTTAAGACAATGTCCATTGTTAAACGCGCTATACAACTAAAATTGAACTGAATAAAATTGACTTGAATTGAATTAATGCTTGAACCAATCTGGCCATTATTCTCTGACCTCTCTTCCAGCAACAGAGTTGCCAACTTGCTTAATGTTTTTTGTTTTTCACACCATTCTGTGTAAACTCTAGAGACATTTGTGTGTGAAACTCCCAGATGATCAGCAGTTTATGAAATATTCAGAACAGTCCATCTGGCACCAACAACCACGCCACGATCAAAGTCACAGTGATCATATATTTTCTTCAATCTGATGTTTGATATGAACATTATCTGAAGCTCTTGACCTGTATCTGCATAATTTTATGCATTGTGCTGCTACCACACGATTGGCTGATTAGATAAATTGGATAAATCTTGATAATTGTGCAGGTAAACAAATGTTCCTAATAAACTGGATGGTAAGCCTAGACTTTGAGACTTTAAATCCTGACCATTGATTGCATTACATACAGTATCTCACTAAAGTGAGTATAACCCTCACATTTTTGTAAATATTTGATTATAACTTTTCATGTGACAACACTGAAGGAATGACTTTTTGCTACAATGTAAAGTAGTGAGTGTACAGCTTGTGTAACAGTGTCAATTTTCTGTCCCCTCAAAATAACTCAACACGCAACCATTAATGTCTAAACCGCTGGCAACTAAAGTGAGTACACCCCTAAGTGAAAATGTCCAGCCACACACTGATAAAACCTAAGACTAAGACTAAGCCACACACTGATAAAACCTAAGACTATTTAAAATGGATAAGTTTTAGCTAGAGGGCATAGTCTTTTATCTGAGGAAGTTAATACAGAAGAGTCTAGTGTGAAAAAAGAAAAACTGTGAAAATTTGACAACTCTAGAGGGCCACAAAGGAATGGACCCTACACAATGGGGGCCTTGTGCTGAAAAAGTTTAAGAACCACTGATTTAGACATGCAGTTTGGATGATGTTCAACTACAGGCTAAATGCTTTCATTACTTACTAGCAACATTAGCCATCATTATCTCCAGTGTAAGACTAAAGAAGCAAACTTCAGACCCCAAACATGTCTCAGCTTTTGGTTTGTCCAACTATACATGGGGTAAGAGGGACAAAGTCTGAATTTCATCTCTCCAAAGTGTTCCTTTAAACTAATTAATACACACTAATACACTCCCATTTTAATACACAAACATTTTAACCTCATCAGGCTGAATAACTTAATAAACGGAATAAAAATAAATCCACTTCCCCTATCTCCCCAAAAAATCTAACATTTCCTTCCCATCAACGATATGCACCCATTCCGATACATTATCATACACTCTATCACTCAATCACTCAATCAAACCCATTTTAACTGTCTTCAATTTTTCTCATTTCTGCCTCCAAATACACTAAAAAGCGGACACGCCCATCGAGGAGTTTACACCTACTCCTGCTTTTCCCGCCCTTCAGTATCTGGAGTCAGTGGATGAGGGTGGAGTTGCATGGGAGGCGGGGCTTCGGACCGGTGACTTCCTCATTGAGGTAAGGCGCGTTTAAAAGCTCTGTCCTTTCTCAAATGCTGGAATAAATTTTTAATTAGTGTTCTTATTATTATGTCAACCATAGTTACAAACTATTGATTTTATCCAATCAGTTGTCCAATCCAAATCGAACATTTAATTCAGCTGATCCTTATTATAACAAAACTCCATTGCACCTCAAACTGTGTATGATATCACATGCTTCCCTACTATTCTACATGATGTTTGAGTGTACAGTACATAACCATACATAATGTGCCCGGCAGGGCCATCTGGTATGAATGGGCTAGCACAGCCACCCATATGCTCTTGGGGTTTTTGATTATATTTTATTATTTTGGAGCCAAGAACAACAGCACCTTGAGTGGACATAAGAAGAAATACGTGTAGCATGTGAAGTAGAGGTCGGGGCTGATTTCTTTCTAGCTGAGACTGTAACCTATCTGCAGCCTATTACAGATAGCCATGTTAAGTGATTGCACATAGTGAAATGCCCCTTAGATTTGGTGTGCATTGAGGTTGATCTAGCCATAACTTGTCATCAGCTGTGATTGTGAAGGCACATGTGAAGGGTATAATAAACATGAACAAGGTTTTTTTTTTTGTTTATTAAATGTCGGAAGAAGAAACTAGAAGAAAGTACATATTACACAACGGGACAAATGTTTGGTATGCCAAGGTGGGGCAAAACTATATCACCTAAAAAAATGTCATTGATGTGCATGTTGTCTGTGTTTTTGCTCATTTTGTACATTTATAAATTTTCTCCAATGATCTTGGTCCAGATGCATGAGAATTACATTTCAGTTGAGTTGTTTTGTTGTTGTTGTTTTTGCAACCGACACTTTTTATTTTTATTTTTTGCCTCCTACAAGTTAGTAGCTACAGTAGCTATTTAGCCACATAAAAGTTCTGAGGTTGTGCTATATTCACTAATTATATTTACCTACTCTACAAACACAAATATGGCTGTTGGCTACACTAGGCAACAAAGCACTTTACATTTGCAAACATATTCATCCGTTTGAATGACAGCTTGGTCCGCCATACTGTGTTTGTTGGCATGTCATGGATATTTCTGATTGTGTGAACAGAATAACAGGACAGCCTACATTAAGAAGAATATTTATATATGTGATTCTGCTCTCAAATTTGTACAAAATAAGGAAGCTCAGATGTCAGCAGCTGCTTTCTGTGTGGGAGAGTTATTATTATTATTTTTGAAGCACATAATTGCTGCACAAAAATCCTATCTAGAAGGCTGCTTTCTGACTGGGACACATTCTATTTGTAAATAAATGAATTAATTAATTAATATTGTTTGATAACTGATGAAATAAAAGCAGTACTTACTGAGAGATGAAGATGTCATCTGTGTTTGTGTTGCCTGCCTACAGATCTTTTTTTTTTTAGTTTACTTCCTCAGAATTAGCACCTCTCAGAGAACAGTTTGCTAACTAACACACACACACACACACACACACACACACACACACACACACACACACACACTTAAGCTGCAGTGTGTGCAGTTTATCTCTAGTGTGATGATATAGTCAGGATGCTGTCATTATTATAATAGTGAAGCAATAAAGCAGGACAGTACCTTTACATCCATTTTCTTTCTTTCTTTCTTTCTTTCTTTCTTTCTTTCTTTCTTTCTTTCTTTCTTTCTTTCTTTCTTTCTTTCCACTTCCAGATCTCTTTTTACTGTTTTTTACACCACGCTTCACCCTTCCCAGTCTGCCTTTGCTTCTCTTTTTCATTTTATTTAAATTTTATTTACTTCATCTCCAACTTGCCATTCTTTCTCTTTACGCTCTATTTACTAAATTACTTGCAAAATGCAGCAATTGTTTAACTTGACAACGCAATAAAACCATCGATCAAAAGAATTTTGCCACAGTTGAGTAGAGAACACTAACAGCAAAACATAAATGGAAATGGAGAAATGGTCTTTGAGGTTTCTTGGCTACAGTTGAATTGAGGGTGGGAACTCCAATCTATTGGGTATAGCAGTATAGCTAGACAGGAACGGTGGTTATACTGAAATTGCCAAAGCTTGCAAAAGATCATTTAATATTCAGAGACTGGAACGCTGGAGCTATGTATTTTATAGCAGAACTGTACTGCTAGCTTGCGAACTATGGTTTCGAGATGGACGGTATTAGGGAAACACTTACCAAAACTAAGCAAAAAAGAGTACACTGCTATGCAAAGCTGTCTATCTATCTATCTATCTATCTATCTATCTATCTATCTATCTATCTATCTATCTATCTATCTATCTATCTATCTATCTATCTATCTATCTATCTATCTATCAGTGGTGTAACAATACACAAAATTTCATTTTGCTGCGATTTCCATATAGTGGAAAATCTACATGATAGTGTAGTTCCATATAGTGGTACCTCCATATGATACATTTTCGATACAGCAAAAATTAGTATTGCCTGAATATGTGCCTCAATTGATTAAAACATTCAACATTACAAAAGAATAATAATTAATTCTGTATATAACGCAGTGTTTGTGTGATCCGTTCAGACTCTTGAGGTATAACAAAAAAAAAAAAGCTGTTCATTAGACTGCAACAAAATTTTATTTTAAAAAAATGTTAAAAATGCTCATTTAAAAAGGGGGCGTGTCTGAAACGCAGGGCTTTTCCCATTTGGCTGTTATATAGTTGTGCTGTCTAAATGCAGCACAGAGAGAGAAAGAGAGAGAGAGAGAGGTGTGTGTGTGTGTGTGTGTGTGTGTGTGTGTGTGACCTGCAGCTCTGTTTCTTTGAAACATGCCCTTCTGCATGCATGATTTACGACACTGCCCAGCTTGGCATAAAACTTTCATAGAGTGTGTGTGTGTGTGTGTGTGTGTGTGTGTGTGTGTGTGTGTGTGTGTGTGTGTGTGTGTGTGTGACAGACAACACTACACAATATAGGGTATAATACAATGGTTTACTGTAGGGACAGTATGGCTCTAGGGTCTTTAGTTTGATCCTGAGCTCGCGTTACTGTCTGTGCAGAGTTTTGCATGATATCCTTGTGTTCGTGTGGCTTTCTTCCAAGATCTCTGGTTTTCTCCCATCTCTGAAAAAACAACAACATGCAGGCAGCCATATTGGCTGCATGAAATTGCCCCTAGGTGTGAGTGAATGTGTGTGCACAAGTGGCAGATGTTAGCTGAGTATGTCTTAGATGATGTCTGTTTCAGCAAGATGTCCACCAAAGCTGCTGTTATTATATAGAAGGAAACAAGAGGAATAATGTGCATCATGCTTCAAAAAGTTCGTTTGATGCCCCTCACCACCATCCAACCTTAGGGCCATTTAAAAAATCTTTAAAATGTGTGAAATTAAGTTTCTTTGTTAGACTGTGTTTCTACACAGGGCTGCTGTTTTTGTTTAGCAGCATGCATGCAACTCATTAAATCCAGTGCCTATCCTGGGAACACTGGTCACAAGGCAGGGACACACCCTGGATTGGACACCAGTCCATCATGCTTAATTATCTTGGAGGTTTCACCCACTTTTATTTGAGTTATGAGAGTAGCCTGAGGCGTCCCAGGTAAACACAGGGAAGAACTCAGCATAGACTTAAACTAACCAAGAACTGGTGGAGTGGCACTGACCCTTTCTAAAATTTTGTGCCGTGGCAGTTGGTATATTCATGAGTTAATTTGTCAGTCGAAGAACTATAATGCTTTGTATTCACATTTTGTCACTCCCACTAATGAGGGTATCCACAACTGATTGGTGCACATTGTACATACAATACAATTTTTATATACTGTACAGTAATTAAAGTACTATATAATAATATTATTAATGATAATAAATAAAATGAATTAATTAATAAATTAATAATAAATATTAATTAATAAATATTATAATCTAAATTAACCGTTCCTGATTATAAAATGTTTCAAATCGAGTTTAAAAAATAAAAAAGGTAGAGTGGGAAACAGAAATGATCAGATAATAACGCAGTTTATTATAATGTTCTCCCCGTGCTGTGGGGGTTTCCTCCGGGTACTCCGGTTTCCTCCCCCAGTCCAAAGACATGCATGGTAGGCTGATTGGCGTGTCTAAAGTGTCCGTAGTGTATGAATGGGTGTGTGAGTGTGTATGTGATTGTGCCCTGTGATGGACTGGCACCCTGTCCAGGGTGTACCCCGCCTTGTGCCCAATGCTGCCTGGGATAGGCTCCAGGTTCCCCGTGACCCTGAAGAAGGAATAAGCGGTAGAAGATGGATGGATAGTTTTTATTCACAGGAAAGTTAGTACATGAAATAACCTAATAGAATAACGATGAATTAATGTCATGTACTGTAACACTTAGCTAAAATAACTGCTGAGCCAAAATATCTGAGATCTTAGATCTGCATCTTCATTCGTTTTACAAAATACATTTGCATGTGTAGTCATTAACAAGGGCTTGATTTACATTGTTGCCACCAATGCAATTATTTATGATTTCGAACCAAACATATAAAGCAAAAAATAATGAAAGAATATGTGATCATTTTACCAGTTTATCCAATCTTTTCAGTTATAACATAGATAAAAGTGAGCACACAAATATAATACATACACATACAAATACAGTTTACAGTGTAAATCGTGGTAGGTAGTTGGAAGTAGGGAATTAGCAATGTTTAGTATTCTCTGCTGACCTCCATGCCTAATTCTGTGTCGTGTTTGCTCTAGACACACGACTGCAACCAACCCTACCTCTTCCGCTGAAAGGACATATGCATCATGAGTTTCCTTTTAAAGGAAAGGGGCAGAACTGAGCAGCTGTGTTTGGGCTGGAGGCGGGGCTAACTGACTAATCGGGTCATTTATCCCCAAAGCCACTTATGACTCATTAAGTGTTGGGAACACATAAGCCTTACAGAAAAGATCATTTGCATATCTGCCCATAGGGCTGCATGATATAGACAAAAAAATAGCATATTACAATTATATTACTTATTTTATATGATATGAATTATATGAATTATATATTATATTACACCCTGTGATATGTGATATTGCAATAATGATAGAAGACTTCTATATGTACAATAAATATATCCTCTAACCAACCATGTTATTAGAAAAATTGGAGTGAAACTGGGAAAATGCAGCACTAACCTATATATTGTGGCCTGGGGAAACCCTTTGGATGATGAAATTTTCTATTACCTGAATTTTTTTGCAAACTACATGTTTTCATTAACAGAAATATGTTTTTCTTTTGTATATATCTAAAAGAAAATAATAATAAATAAATAAATAAATAAAAAAAATTTTAATTAAGTTGTAGCATTTAAAACTTTGGTTACCCCCAGAAGTGAAAAAGGAGAAAATTGCAACAATACACTGGCTGTCTAAAAGCAATCGCTATGTAGTAATTCATTTTTTTAAGATGGTGTCTGGTAAATTAACAGCTATGGACCAGTACCAAATTTTACATTTTGCTAGATTAATGTGTGTTAAAGTCAGACCCTGGGGGTCTTGAAAATGCTAACATGTACGTAGAACATACAGACATGTACTGTAGTTTTCCAATTCTGAAAGTACTCAAATGATTCTTCCATTTAATGATAAAAAAAAAATACACAAATGAACAAACGTTTTCCATCAGACAGCCTCAGTCATCTTACTCCACCGCAGTTTAGGTGTTAAAAAGAGATTTATTGAGAATGGGTGATCTATTGGATCAGATTATTAATCTGCATCATGCTAGTGCTAGATCGTGTGTGTGTGTGTGTGTGTGTGTGTGTGTGTGTGTGTTCAGCTGGTGCTCTTTTACATATACATATCATATACAGTTGCAATCAAAATTATTCAACCCCCATTCCAGTTTATTCTCAAGATTTACAGACTTTCAGCTGTTAGCTGTTTGCAATGAACAAATAAAACAAAAACAATTGAAATAGTTCAACACAACGAATGTTTTAATTGGTTTCTCCAAATTCAACTGAAAATGCAACTTATAATGACTTCTCCAGTCTCAAAATTATTCAACCCCTTCATGGCAAGCACCCTTTTGCTGTTATGACCTGCTGCAAACGAGACACATAGCTTCTGGCAGCGTTTCTGAGGAATCTTAGCCCATTCCTCATGAGCAATGGCCTCCAGTTCAGTAATATTCTTGGGATTGCATGCTGCAATCACCTTCTTCAAATCCCACCAGAGATTTTCTATGGGGTTCAAGTCAGGTGACTGTGATGGCCCTGTAGAATCTTCCAGGACTTCTTCTGCAACCAAACCTTGGTGGGGGTTGAATAATTTTGATTGCAACTGTAGTTGCACTAAAAATACTATAAAACCATAAAAAACTACTCTTACACCCATTTTTCGTTTTCATTTTCACATACTGTATCATTTGCCTAATAAGCTCAGATTTGAACTCTACAATGTTGATCTTATTCTGTCAATACTTTAAGAACAGAAACACTTTCACTGAAAATGTTCTGGCCAGGTTTGTAGCATGCACACAGTGTAGTGACCTTCTACTGTCCTGTCTCTCATGATTAATGAATCAGTGAATAAATAAATAATTGCCGAGAGAGACAGGGGGATATAGTGTCTTTCTCCTGCCTTCTGTACTGTACAGGTAATGGCCATTGTGGTTAGTGTGTTGTTTTATGTAGCATCATGGTTCTAGAGGAACGTTGTTTCATTTCACTGTGTTCTGTACCAGCTGTGTATGGTTTAAATGACAAAAAAACACTTGAAATAATCATGACAGCTGTTTTCTAAGGACCATTATCTGAGACAAATGTGAAGGTTTTCAAATTATTATTGTTGTTGCCATTTGTTGTTGCATTATTTGGTAGTGTTCACCTATAACATAGACTAGCAATCCATGTATAAACTATACAAGAATATTTGTAAGAGTGACTGCATTATATTTGACAATATTCTGCTAGTAGTTCTTATTCACAAACACTCTGACAATTGGACATTTGAGAAGCCAGACATAAGACACCCACACAAGTGATCAGTAAATCTGAGTAGTCTGAGGATGTGTATGAAATGACACACATATAAAGCACCGGTGTAAAGTGTGTACACCATAATATTGTTTGTAGTACTGTGTAGTATAGAGCACAGTATGTGATAATTAACATTTAATATATTTTATAGGCTACTATACCTGTCACGCCAATTTTCTTAGTGTTATTTTGCTTCATTTTTGTGAAGAGATGATCCAAAACATATACACTTGGTAATTAAAACCAAAAATCACTCAGTGATGCAACAGACAAGGACAGGAAGCAATTTAGCAAAAACAGATAATTTTCTGTTCAGTTTGTTGTAAACATTTATATCCAATTTTGTCTGAATTTTATATATATATATATATATATATATATATATATATATATATATATATATATATATATAAATTAGGAATGCATTAACAGTAAATGTATTAATGTGTTAATAATTAGAATAGACACAAGTAACAAAAAACTAGCAGAGTAAAACGTTTTCTAGCAGTCGCTAATGGTGAGGGGAAATATGTATTAAATATTCTTATTTTTATTATTTAATATACTTCCTGTGAACACATAATGTCTTTTGACTTTATTATTATAAATATGAACAAAAGTGTACTGTATTTATTCAAAAGAATTAAAAAAATATATGTTTTCAAAATAAAATTGATAGGAAAAAATGTATTTTGGCAACACAAGTGAACAAAATTTGTTCTTTGTGGCAAAGCCATTGTTGGGAATTCCAGCTTTGAGATCTCTACTGTAAGATGTAATTAGCATTTTTGCCCGTTCCTGTTGACAAATTGTCTGAAATTGTCCGTCTGATGGGCTCACAATTTCAAACTGCTCCATAAATAAAGTCAGGAGATTGGCTAGTCCATGCAGGCACTTTCACCTTCTTTTGTAGAAACGAGTTTCGAGTTTATTTTGGCTGAAAATTTTAGGTTATTGACTTGTTCCAACCTATCTGTACAGATCCAGCTTCATGGCGGATGAGATTTAATTCTTCTCTAATTTGTCCTGATACATTGTTCCATTCATGTCAGTGACATGTTATGCACCAGTACAACTTACAGAGAAATAGTCCCATATCATGGTGCTCCTACCTCCTTACTTCACTGTGGGTATGGCGTTCCTGGGATCATACAGACAGCCCTTCTTTCTCCAAACATGACAAGCTGAATTATCGACGAAGAGTTCTGTTTTTGTTTTGCCTTTTTTTTCTAAAAAGAGCTCTGATTTTTTCTAAAAAGAGCTCTGATTTGTCTATACATTTATAGATGCACATCTTTGTGCTTCTTTTTTAGCAGAGAATTCTTGCATGAGGTGTAGGAATGGAGATGATTGCAGTGAAGTTCATTGCTTATTGTATTCTAAATGTTGTTCGTGTTTTCAGTTCGACCTGCTACTATCTTCGAGTGACTGCTCTTTTCTCTCATACTTTCCTTATCATTAGTCTGAGAGTGCACTGTGAAACCTTTCATAGTGCACCTGTCCAGGGATGATTACATGTGGTTCTGTTAACTTTCCACCTGCATATTATGGTACCTGTTGTACTGAGAGGGATGTTCAAGGTCTTTGCTATGGCTCTGTAGTGTTTTTTTGTTTTGTTTTGTTTTTTTTACATTCGAGTGTTTAATAATGTTGTAACTTATATTCGATAAGGAAGCTCCTTCATCATCACCCTGATTGGTACTTGTTACATGAAATCTTCCCAGCCTATGGGAATGGTGTCCAGCTGCAATTTGCCCAGGAACACTTCTTTGTATATATTTTGTACATACGGTATGTCCGAATTCTCATATGCACTTCTTATTTATATATATATTTTTATACCACATTTACACGTATGTGAACATTTCCTGAAGCTCTTGACCTGCATCTGCATGATTTTATCCATTGTGCTGCTGCCACATGATTATCTGATTAGATACCTGCATGAATGTGTAGGTGTACAGGTGTTTCTAATAAAGTGGAGGGTAAGCAACTATTATATACTGCTGACAGTAACATAGTCGTCATTTGTGTGGATGGATTAAACACCCATTACCCTGATAGCATGTGGAATGGAGATTTACTAGTGTCTGGAGGTGTTGACAAAAAATTATACGAAGCTGCTACTGGAAGAGCGGTAATCATTTTTTTGTTACAGAGATTTTGAGGACAGATTTAGCAGTGGCTGTGTAGAATTGAACCAACAGGTATACCTTCAGCTGAGCCTTTTGCTATTGCAGCTGATATTGGCTTTCCACTTCAGTTACTGGTAGATAGTGGTGACTATGAACTTGCAATTCACCACAGCCATTCTTTTCTTGTATAATAAGGGAAGTGAGTAGTAGGTTTCAGCGAACGCCATGCATCAATATAATACAAAATATACTATATACAGGTGTAGTGAAAATAACGGATAGATAAGACAATTGGATATGAGTGGAATGAAGTGGAATGACAAGCACACACAGTAGGGATGGAACTGAACACAAATACATTATTCTGGTTGAAGAGATAATGCATCCTAAGATAATATGAATACAGATGCAAAGTATTAGGCACAGTGTTCTTTTTTTTTTTCTATAAAGCTTGTGAGAATATGCGTGTGCATCGAGAATCTGCAGGATGAAAAGAAAAATGTTGCATCGAGAGTGCAATGTTTTTACTTTAATGTGGAGCTAAGAGAACGGCTCACTGAACCTCCTGGGAGGGTTGCCAGGTTTTAGCAAATTTCACACCTCGAATACAACTCAAAAACCACACTAATTGCCATGTAACTAGCCCATATTGTTCAGGCATAGGAACGTTTAGGCACATTGTTCTTTTTCAGCGTTTTGGTTAGACTGACTATGAAAACAGATACAAATGTTTAACACTAAACACATACAAATACAAATACAGATCATATCATTGTGTTACACCCCTAATACACAAAGAGTGTAGGAAATTGTTGGGACTCAAAGTTGCACAGTTCAGTAGAGCTTTTGTGGAACATCCAGCTATGATGTGGAGTCTGTCTGTCTGGGGTTTGTGGACAAAGACATACAGTGCCTTGCGAAAGTATTCGGCCCCCTTGAACTTTTCAACCTTTTGCCACATTTCAGGCTTCAAACATAAAGATATAAAATTTTAATTTTTTGTGAAGAATCACCAACAAGTGGGACACAATTGTGAAGTGGAACGAAATCTATTGGATTTTTTAAACTTTTTTAGCAAATAAAAAACTGAAAAGTGGGGCGTGCAAAATTATTCGGACCCTTTACTTTCAGTGCAGCAAACTCACTCCAGAAGTTCAGCGAGGATCTCTGAATGATCCAATGTTGTCCTAAATAAATGGAGACTAATGCCCAAGATTTTTCTGAGTTGCATGGATTTATACTAAGGAGTGACTGTCTTTTTCTCTGCCTCTCCTCTTTTGGTGCAGCTGATTGGTCAGCCATTTCCAATTCAATGTTTAGAAAATGCCTCTATCTTGAAACTGTAGTGTTGTACAGTCACAGAACGTACTCCAAAGTTCCAAGTATGGTTTTACAATGCATTTAACACCAAACATGACCTTGTTGTTGAGTTCCCGGTGCCTCTGGATAAAACCTGTTAGCTGCATGCTTCATGAACATGTAATCCTATAAAACAAACAGTACAGTGCATGAAGACAGAGGTTACGAGTGTCCTGAGCACTTTTTCTGATTTGATGTATTTGAAAAGAAAGTGTTTTGTAATACCAGATCATTGGATACTTTTTGTCTCATTGTTGAAGTTTTCCTGGGGAGACAGTCTTATCGATCCTGTGTCTGTGCCTCCTTGGAGCAGGTTGGAATGGAGTCTTGTGTATTGTAGATTGCTAGCCATCCTGTTTGTTAGGTATCTCAGCAGGTTCGACCATCCCAGGCAGTTAGAAAGTGGAGTTTATAGAAACAATAACTGCCCTTTAGTGCTCTAATAATCGGGTCTGTGTTACTCAGTTTTCAGCTTTCATGCTTTGTTGTATGGCTGGATTGTATAAGACATATTTTAGGGGCTATCGCACTGGTAAAATGATCACAGTGCAAACTTCTCATAATCTCTGAAGAGATCAATGACTGTGTCATTTGCAAAGTTTAACAGATGGACCCTTGAATTAGAAGAGCAATGGAAAAGTACGCGTTCCAGGGGTAACCAAATCTAATAGATAGGGTTTTCAGAAGTGAGAATCCCCAGCCTTAACTTCTGTCTCCTACCAGTCAGAATGTTTTTAATCTTTTAATATTTATAGGCAACTATGTTGAGTTGGGAGAGTTTTGAGTGGTCCAGATCAAGAATGATTATATTAAACTGAATTGAAATCCAGAAAAAGGATCCTAGTGTACACCACCAGACAGTCAAGGTATTGGAAGAGAAACTGTATCCCCATGTTGACTGAATCATTAACAGATCTACTGCCCTAATAGGTGAACTGCAGGGGGTCTAATTAAAGCTCTATAGTGTTCTTCAGGTGATCCTTAACGTAAGGAACATTTTAGTACCTGCAAAATATACAGTAGAAGAAAATATACTGCAGTATAAACATGTAACCACGTTTAGTTTCTGCTGTTTTTGACTACTGCATTGCTTTGTGGGATGCATTATGACCATGAAGATAGCGCTGGCTGCATATTTAGAAATGTTGGCTTGAGTAGTAATATTCACGTTGTTCACATACGGTGTACTGCACACTGTTGATGGACAGGGAATAGTATGAGTTGTTGGTTTATTTTTACCTTTTAAAAAAAAAAAAAAAAAAAAAAAAAAAAAAAAAAAAATTCTTTTTTTTTTTTTTTTTCACAAAAACCTGGCATGTGGTGCTTCTGTGACATCAGCTTCCTGGGCTGTTGCCTTGGTTACACAGGCCTGTGATTCCTCTGCTTGGATTGCTCTGCTTGGATTGCTTTTAGAGACACACGCACACCACCACACACACACACACACACACACACACACACACACACACACACACACATATTCCTCATCCTGTGAAGTGCTCCGCCTGCTAACCCAGTTTTGCTTGGCACAGCTGAAGGTCAGCAAAACACAACGTTTAAGTGTGTATCACTGTACAAACCTGTGCATAAGTGTGTGTGTGTGTGTGTAAGTGTGTAGCCCTTATGTCACAGTGCATTCTGGGACATTCTCCTTGCTGAAAATAAAATAGACAAGCATTATTATCATCCTTTGCTCATCCTGCACCCATTTTTTTAGGATAGATATACTCTCATTATTCCAAAGGAATAGAAGGTATTATTTCAAATATAATTTAAAATATCAAAAGAATAATTCAAAGAAATTATTCATTCCAAACTAATGCTAAAAGCGTTCTATTAAACATTCATCAAAGTTTAAATTTAACACAAAAAAAAATTACACAAGAATGAAATGATAAATGATGATAAATGATAAAATAATGCTCAAACCTGGCTAAGCTCATTCAAAAGACTGATCAGAGAACCCACGTGCTGGGTTAGCTTTCACCTTCTGGGTTAGCTTTCACCTTCTGGGTTAGCTTTCACCTGCTGGGTTAGCTTTCATTTG
This sequence comes from Ameiurus melas, assembly GCA_012411365.1. NCBI lineage: Eukaryota > Metazoa > Chordata > Actinopteri > Siluriformes > Ictaluridae > Ameiurus > Ameiurus melas. The sequence continues at coordinate 14,445,070 of CM022777.1, read as the reverse complement.
TTAGATTAGCTTTCACCTGCTAGGTTAGATTTCTACACTAGGTTAGCCTTCACCACTGGCACCCTGTCCAGGGTGTACCCCGCCTTGTGCCCGATGCTCCCTGGGATAGGCTCCAGGTTCCCTGTGACCCTGAAAAATAGTAAGCGGTAGAAGATGGATGGATGGATGGAAGGTTAGCCTTCACCTGCTAGGTTAGCTTTCACCAACTAGGTAATCCAGTACAGCATACACTTTCAGCTCAATAGTTCTAATTAAAGTTTGATGATAATTTCAGTTAATGCAGGACAAAATGTTATCCAACACTACAATAAGAAACTCAGTGAGTGTGTGAACAGTGTTTGATATAAGATAGATAGATAGATAGATAGATAGATAGATAGATAGATAGATAGATAGAATAGATAGATAGATAGATAGATAGATAGATAGATAGATAGATAGATAGATAGATAGATAGATAGATACTTTATTGATCCCCAGTGGGAAGTTCAGAATAGCTTACTTGCACAAGTGTGTACACCCCTTAACTAATACTTTGTTAAAGCACATTTTGCTTGAATAAGGAACTCAGTATACAATATTTTAGGTACGAGTCTACCAAATTAACACATCTTGATTTGGCAATTTTATTCCATGCTTCCTTTCAAAAGTGCTCCAGATCAATCATATTGCAAGGAGATCACCTGTGTACAGCCCTCTTCTAGCCATTCTACAGGTTTTATTATATGTTTATTATATTACATATTATATTATATTACTATATTATATTACATAGATATTTTCTTATATATATATATTTTTTTTTGATATTTATTATAATACAGGTTCGATTTAGCTCTGAGCCCTGACTGGCCCATTCCAAAACATTGATCTTCATCTTCTGAAGCCATTCATTTGCTGACTTGGATTTGTGCTTTGGCTTGTTTTCATGCTGGAAGGATGAAATTTTTCCTCACTGTCTATCAGAGGCAAGTTGTGTGCCAAAATAGATTGGAATTTGGAACTATCTATGATCTTACTAGACCCCCAATCCCAGGTGAGGAGAAGAATCCCCATAGCATGATGTTACTTCAACATGGGTTAGGTTCTCTTTAGGTGATAAGCTGTCTTATTTTTTGTGCCAAACATATCTTTTAGAATTACACCCCAAAAGTTCTACCTTGGTCTCATCAGGCCAACATTTTTTGCAACATTTAATTTGGCTTACATATTTTTATGTTTTGTTTTGTTTTGTGAAAAAAAGGGGCTTCTGTCTAGCCACGTTACACCACAGCCCAGACATGTGAAGAATATGTCAGATTGCTGTCACATACAGGGAGTGACCAGAACTTACAAAATGTTGTTGCAGCTCTTTAATGTTGCTGTAGGTCTCTTGGCACCTCGTGGATAAGTTTTCAGCTTGTCCTTTAGTCAACTTTGAAGGGTCATCTTGTTCTTGGTGATGTCACTGTGGTGCTCCATTTTCTCCAGTTGTTGATGATGGCCTTCGTGGTGTTCCATGGTATGACTAATGTTTTGGGAATTCTTTTGTACCCCTCTCCTGATCAGTACCTTTCAGCAATAAAATCAAGTACGTGCTTTGTAAGCTCTTTGCGGACCATGGCTTCATCAGTCAGATGAAACCAAAAAGATGTCAAGAAAATCCTACAGAAACAACTGTCTGTATTTGAGGTTAATCAGAATCTTTTGATTGATGAAATGTGTATGATAATTATATTTGTATGATAATTACATGCGCTTGAATGTGATTGGCTGTTTCTGAGTACAGCCACATGCTATAAAAGGGTTTGCACACACATGCAACCAGATATCATATTTACTTTTACTTTTTTTTTCCACTGAAAGCAGGTTTTTCTCATTGCTACACGACATTAAAGATGGAAAAAGATCTGCCATGATTTATCTTGGTTTAATTTTTTTCCTTATATCACACAATCCTGACATTTTAACAGAGATGTGTAGACTTTTTATATCCACTTTACATAGGTTACTGCGATAATAAAATGTTCAAATAATATGGTAGTCCTATAGTATAAATCCTAGGGTTAAGTTTGAGCATCTTTGCTCCACTGCGTAAATAAGTCAATAGTTTGACACTACCCAAATATGCCTTCTTTCTATAAGTAATTATTATAATACTTTCTATTTTGATAAAACTCAATTCATTCAATATAGAAATTAGTCCATGACCTCATTTTGTGTCTTCAAGCTACTTTTTGAGCATGCATAAGCTACTTGGCCCTGAAAAGGTTCAGCAACACTGGGTAGGATGACCTGATATACCTGTCGGAGTTTGTAAAGCTATGCTCAGTTGAAATAATGATAATGAGTCTTTATTGATCATATATATATATATATATATATATATATATATATATATATATATATATATATATATATATATATATGATCAATAAAGACTCATTATCATATATATATACACAGTGGCAAGAAAAAGTATGTGAACCTTTTGGAATTTCATTGTTTTCTACATAAATTTGTCATCTAAGTCAGGGGTATTGACAAATATAATGTGCCTAAAATAATAACATAAAATAAATTCTGATCATTCATGTCTTTATTGAACACACTCATTCAACATTCAAAATGGCAGTGGAAAAAGAAAGTGAACTCTTAGAATTAATAACTGGTTGACCCCTCCCCCCTTGACAGCAATAACCTCAACCAGGCGCTTCCTGTAGCTGTGGATCAGACCTGCACATGGTTCAGGAGGAATTTTAGCCCATTCTTCCTGCAGAACTGCTTTAGCTCGGTCATATTCTTTGGACGTCTCATGTGTATGGCTTTCTTCAAGTTATTCCATAGCATCTCTATTGGGTTGAGGTCTGGGATCTGACTCCACTCCAAAAGGTGGATTTTGTTTTTCTGAAGCCATTCTGTTGTGGAACGGTGTTTTGGGTTGTTGTCCTGTTGGATCACCCAACTTCTACACAGTTTCAGCAGACGTCCAGACAGTCTCACATTATCCTGAAGAATTGTCTGATACACTTGGGAATTCCCCTCAATAACTGCAAGCTGGCCAGGCCCTGATGCAGCAAATCAGGCCCAAATCATGAGGTTTCCTCCACCATACTTTACAGTTGGGACGATGTTTTCATGATGATATGCCGTGCCCTTTCTACACCAGATGTAGTGCTGTGTGGTTTTTCCAAATAGTTCAATCTTAGTTTCATCAGTCCACAAAACATTTTGCCCGTCCCGCTGTGGAGTGTCAATGTGCTCTTTTACAAACTTCAGGAGTGTAGCAATGTTCTTTTTAGTAAGCAGTGGCTTCCTTCGTGGCGTCCTGCCGTAGATACCCTGCTTGTTCAGTGTTTTACATATTGTAGACTCATGAACTGAGATGTTAGCCAGTTCCAACGATGACTTCAAATCTTTGGCCGTCATTCGGGGTTGTTTCTTTACCTCATTGATGAGTCTTTGTTGTGCTCTTGGTGTCATTTTGACTGGACGCCTACTTCTTGATAGAGTAGCAACAGTCCCAAAGTGTCTCCATGTGTAGAATGTTTGCCTAACTGTAGACTGGTAAATTATTTAAAGTCTTTGAAATCACTTTGTGACCCTTGCCAGCTTTATGTAAATCAACAATTCTTGATCGTAGATCCTCTGAAAGCTCTTTTTGGCGAGGCATGGCTCACATAAGTGTGTGCTTCTTGTGCAGAGCAAACTCCAAAAGTTTGAGGGGTTTTTATCAGTCAAAGTCGCTGTAGTCCACACCTCCAAACTCATTTTCTTACAAGCACAATGATTTTTTTTTGGATGTTCTCAATAAAGACATGAAAGATCAAAATTTTTTATGTGTTATTATTTTAGATACATTGTATTTGTCAATACCCCTGACTTAGATGAAGATCAGATCACATTTTATGACAAATTTATGTAGAAAACCATGAAATTCCAAAAGGTTCACATACTTTTACTTTCCACTGTATATATATATATATATATATATATCCAGCCATCCATCAATCCATCTTCTACCACTTACTCCTTCTTCAGGGTCACGGGGGAACCTGGAGCCAATCCCAGGGTGCCAGTCCATCGCAGAGCACAATCACACACACTCACACACCCATTCATACACTACGGACACTTTAGACACGCCAATCATATATATATATATATATATGCATGCACAGTGAAATTCTTTTCTTCGCATACCCCAGCATGTCAGGAAGTTGGTGCAGTGCCCCTGAAGGAGAGAGGGTTAAGCGCCTTGCTCAAGGGCCCAACAGTGGTAGCTTGGCAGTGCTGGGGTTGAACCCCCAACCTTCTGATCAGTAACCCAGAGCCTGTGTCATGTAATCAGAGAAGGAACTCTGAACTACAGTTCCCAGCAGCCACTGCATCACGGTCACCTGACCACCTGCACCACATTCCTGTTAATGAGCACTCGCGTATATAGCCACAGTTTGCATTGCTTTCTTTGTCTTACATTTGTCTTTCTTTGCCATTGTCCCTGTTGCTGTGTTTTGATCTTTGGTTTATGTTTATTCTTAGCCTTAGTGTTTTGCTGCTAATTCACAGTTCTTGTTTTGGGTTTGGTTGTGCTATAAATTAAAGAAATTCTGCACTTGCATCCGTCTCCACTATGGAATCGTGACACCCTGGCAGTGCTGGGGCTTGAACCCAACCTTCCGATCAGTAACCTGGAGTCTTAACCACCAAGCCACCACTGCTTGACCTGAATTTTTAATCTGCTTATTATTATTCATTAATCTATTCTTTATTAATCTATAAATTAGATTATTAATCTGCATTATGCTAGTGTGTGTGCGGGTGTGTGTGTGTGTGTGTGTGGTGGCATTCTCAGGAATCGTCTTTCTCTCTCCATTGTGATCAGTGTAATTAAATACATTCAGACCCAGAAGATGCAGTCACTGAATACAGACACACACACATGGTTTTTCTTCAGCATGTTGAAAATCTGAAGAATCTTTATCTATGAATTAGAGAGAGAGTGAGAGAGAGAGAGAGAGAGAGAGTGTGTGTGAGAGAGAGTGAGAGACAGTGTGTGTGTGTGTGTGTTTGTGTGTGATGGACCTGCCTATGCTGGTGTGTTTGTGTATTATTCTCTGAGTTTAAGGACAGGCATTAGCTCTGTTGCAGCTGTTTGTGTACGTGTGCGTGTGTGTCTGTGTGAACTGTAATGCTCTGATAAAGCTACCAGTGATGATTCATGCCACTGCAGACGTCATTGAGAGAAGGAAAGACAGAGCAGAAAACAACGATACATACAAAGTAGATTGACGTGAAACACGTCTGTTAAAATAGAAATTACACATCAATACGTCTTGTGTTTTAATGATCACATAGTATATACATACACAGGCTGAATACTGGGGTGTGTCGGTCTTTCCGAGATGGTCATCTCAATGCACGATCAACAATTTAAAGTAACTGTAGACAGTAGACAAAAGGCAGAAAATAGGTGCAGTGACGGACTTATATATAATGTTCACATATTAGAGAGTTCTAAGTAAAAAAAATTATTAATATATTCTAATTTTAATATTGAGAATAATAAGTGAGTACTAAATCAGTTGAGTCATTTCCTTACAGCTTACAATTATGCATAGACAGAGGGATCAAGGGAACTCTTAGTCCCTGACCTAGTGAACTAGCATGAGGATAGAGCAATTTGGTCTGGATAAGGGTGTCTGCTAAATGCTGTAATTGTAATAAAAATAAACAATTTATACTCTACAGCATATTCCATATAAACTGTATAAAGGTGCAGTAATCCATGCGAACGATATGATCTGATGTCGACCAAGTCAAGGATTTACATTAGTCAGTCTTCTTACATGTAAAAAAGGAGGACGAGTTGTATATGTATGTTCCCTTTCAAAGGGAACTTCGACATTGCATTTAGCATAAGAGTATAGGAACGCAATGTGCGCGTGAGCAGTATCTGAAGCTTGTGTACAATCATGCCTCTACTTATAGGCCTGCCATGATCAGGTGACGTGGCAATTAAGCGCATCGCATGATATATATATATATATATAGCGAGACTGCATGTCTGTTGTTTGTGTGACAAAAACGCTTCATTTCTACTCGATATTTTCTCAAAATCTCTTACCTTTTCTATGCTTTTTTTAGAGGAAAAAAGAGGTAAGTAATGAGCGAGAAAGAGTTCAAGAAGTGTGTTATGGCTTGCTCCCGTTTCATCATGGGGAAAAGTGCACACTTTCTGGGTGAACTGTTAGCGGTGTAGTATGCGATGGCAGCCTCGCGAGCGATGGCAGCCTGCTCCCACAAGCTCTAGCGGGAGTTCGCCAAGACAGTCTCTGCTAGTAGCACCTTTTTGGCCAGCTCAAACATGGTTCTAAGAGATGATATCCCTGCTAGATGGCACTCCTTGGGAGATTCCCGTCCGCAGGGATCCACCGTAGACCCAGTAAACTGCTCAATAGCTACAGTCCAGGAGCTCCTACAAGAACATTTCTCAATGGAGTGGGCTCCTTCTACAATCAGGGTTACGTGGCTATCTGAAATGGCGGCCCCTGTTGAGGGAGCCTCTGTGGGGCAACATCCTCCAACTTCGAGGTTCATGCGTGGTGTCAGACGGCTGAGGCCCATCTGCAGGTCGCGCATACCTTCCTGGGACCTTCTGTGGTCCTGGAAGGTCTGTCGGGTGCCCCATTTGAGCCCTTAGAGTCAGCCTCTGAGAAGCTTCTGACTCTAAAGTTAGCTCTTTTACTGGCCCTGACATCTCTGAAGCGAGTGGGAGGTCTACAAACTTTCCCTGTTGCCCCCTCCTGCCTTGACTTTACCCCTGGATTAGCCAATGCCTTCCTGTATCCTAGGCCGTATTATATTCCTAAAGTGCCTACATCGGTGGTGTTGCAGGATTTCTGCCCTCCTCTGTTCCTCACACAAGAGAGGATGCACCTGCTGTGTCCAGTAAGGGCTCTCTGTACTTATGTCCACCGCTCCGACCAGTGGAGTAAGTCGGAGCAGCTACTGGTCTGCTTTGGCAGTGACAGGAAAAGTGATGCTGTGTCAAAGCTCTACTCGGATAGTGGAAGCAATCTCTAAGGCTTACAACACGCGGACTCCGGGCATAGGAGCTCATTCCACTAGGGCATTCGGCTCCTCGAAGGCTTTGTCCAAAGTGGTATCCTTGCAGGATGTGTGTGTGGCTGCAGGGTGGTCTACGCCTCACACACATTCGTTATTACAGCCTGGATATTCATTCCTCCCTGGGCTCGAGTGTCTTGCAGTGACCCACGGTATGACGGAGTGGGTATTCCCGTTCCCATACTGTTCTGCTAAATGCAACGTCGAAGTTCCCTTTGAGAGGTAACCTTGTTCCCTGTGAAGGGAACGAGACGTTGCATAGCACTGTCATACCAGGGAAGGCCTGTGAATTGCGTCTTTGCTTCAGATAATAGGCTGGCGGCGTGGTTCACAGGTGCCATATATATATCATGCGATGCGCTTAATTGCCACGTCACCTGATCATGGCAGGCCTATAAGTAGAGGCATGATTTTACACAAGCTTCAGATACCGGTCACGCACGCAAGGCGTTCCCATACTGTTATGCTAAATGCAACGTCTCGTTCCCTTCTCAGGGAACAAGGTTATATGTGTAACCTTGACATTTTTTCCGAATTTACAGGATTTTTATTAATATGAACTTTCTTGTGTAGACGTTCATACAAATAACTTTTCCAGCCTGAAAAACGAGGCCCATTGTTTGGATCAGTCGCACTTGTTGTATTCAGACAGTTTCATGAAACAATAACAAACAATTTCCACGTTTAAAAACTCTGTCATAAATACAGGTACAGCACGTACTAGCGAGTGCTCTAAACATCATCACAACCAAACAAATGCACAAACAATTCAAATGTTACAAATTACATAGCAGCTTGAAACCACAAAACTACAGAAGAATCAACAGCAGTTTTCTGTATTAAATACAACATTGATGAGCGCCTGTTGGCTTTAATCATGATTAAACAACCATTTATTTTTACATATAAATAAAGTTTATCTGCCATCACTATGCAGTTTGGTAATATGTGTGGAAGTAGTATGCATCAGTTATGCACAGTGGGTTATGGGTAATAATAATACAGTATAGCGAACTCTCCCGGGAAGAGAATTTGTCCAACAAGAATTTAGATGAGGTTACAAAAGGACTACATCCCAAATAATGCTTCATACGGTGAATAGGAAATTAATTCAGACATGGTGCTGGCCCCTCGGTGTGTGATGCCCGTTGTCATAGTGACTATTGCCAAGCATCCTGCACTGAAGCGACCGGAGGGAGCTTTACAGCTTGAGTGACAGCCAATCAGAGCAAGCTCTGGCTATGTTCAACGTTATGGCCATACCATATACGAACCATAGAGGTGCAATTATTACAACACCTCACACACACACACACACACACACACACACCAGCACTGGAGTTTGTATTTTCCCATAAGTCTGTTTATACAGACTATTATTCATAGGAAAAAAGTAAGTACACCCTCCTTTAATTCTATGTTTTTATACATCCACTTCTAATTCACAGTTGTGTGGTCCTCACCTCACCGACTTCTATAAACAAACAGATAAACTCTGGTGACAACAACAACAAAAAAACACAATAGATTGCAATATTTAGTCATTTTTTCATCAAAAGTAAACCAACATTCAGAAACCCGGTGGGATGTAGAACCATCTTTAGCAACAATAACATGAAGTAAATGTTTTCTGTAGGAGTTTATCAGTATCTCATTATTTTGGAGAAATTGCTTCAGTTCATTGATGTTTGAGGGCATTTTTTTCTGCACTGCTCTCTTAAGATCCTGCCACAGCATCTTGGCCATTACAACACCTTGATATTTTTCTTCTTTTGCCATTCACATGTCGATTTGCTGGTGCACTTGTAATCATTGTCCCACTGCATGGCCCAATATTTGGCCCAGCTTAAGCTGCTGTACAGAAGGCCTCGTCTCAAGAATATTCTGCTGTAAAGTGGAGTCCATCGTTGTCTCAATGACTGCAAGTTTCCAGGGTCCTGTGGCTCGAAAACAAGCCTAAATTATCACCCCTCTTGACAGTTGGTATTAGGTGTTTGTGGTGATATGCTGTGTTTGGTTTTGTTTCACCAAGCATGATGACCAAACATCTTCACCTTGGTCTCATTAGTCCAAAGGATATTGTTCCAGAACTTTTGTGGTTTTGTTCAGATGCAATTTTGCAAACCTATATCATGCTACCGTATCCTCTTTAGATAGAAAGTCTGTAGGTCACATGATTTAGCTCTTGGGTTTTTCTTAATGCAGTATCTCTGAGCAATAAACGGTCTGAGTTTGGACTGAATTTGTGTGGATGCCCACTCCTAAGAAGATTATAAACTGTCTTGAAGGCTCTCCATTTGTTAACAATCCTTCTCTTTGTAGAATGGTGATTTTTCAGGCAGCTAGTTCACACAGAAAGCAACCTGACACCCGATTATAGCTTGAACCATGAATCCAAAATGTTTGTTCTGTTGATATGTTGTATTTAACCTAAAACCTTTTAACAGTCTCTCTTTGAATGCGTTTCGTATTGGACGTGTGATTATTGAACATAAAACCAGTGGCTGAATTTATAAAGCCACATTGCAACAAGAATTTTTTTTAATAAAGTGTCACGTATCGTGACGTGATGAAGATAGGACGGATGCAATCACAGTTTAGAACGAGAGTTTTATTTGTAGAGAGGAGAGCAGACAAATCCAAAACATGATCCATACACGTAATCCAAAAACAGGCGAAGGTCAGGCGAACAGCAAACAGGCATGTACAGGCCCGGGCAGAGATCAAGGTCCTGGTACGGAAAACAGGGTTGATAAACAAACATGAAACATGGACTATGACTTGGAACTGGGAGCGGATAACCCAGCGAACTAAACTAGCGATTCTCAACACTAACTATGATATGGACTATGACTACGACTATAAACATGAACCAAGAAACATGACATGAACAATGACTAGGGAAACGAACATCTAAACTATAAGCAAAGCTACGTTACTAACTCTATTCTACGTTAATAATCCGCACCGTGTGTAGCATGTCTCACAGTATATATATACCGGCAGCATTAGCCCCACAACTGCTAACAGCTGCGGGCAATACGGAAACACACGTGACTAGACAACACATGACAAGACAGGGCGGAGACATGACATCAACAATAACAAAAGACACGTGGTTATACACGTGTCGGAATGTCACTGCTGTCCACATAGAAGAGGCATGTGCATGCACACCCGCGCTTAAAGCATGCTGCTTCACGGGGGAATCATGACATAATGACAATGACCATAGTAACTTATCCATAGCAAATATAAAGCTGTACATTATCTTAGCTGTGTCTGAACAGTGTTTATGCCTGCACTTTGTACTGCATGTGTGATTGTGTGGCAGTATGGATTTTATTGCTGGAGAACAGAGTCAGCGTAGCATCTTTTTCAGTACCATTAACTTTTGTTGTTGTTGTTGTTGTTGTTGTTGTTAAGAGCTAGGTAGGAAATGTGTTGAGCAAAGCACTGAAGAAAAGAAAAATTGCTGACCAAAATGACCACTTCAAATTGCCCGAAGGTGTGTTTGTGTGTTTGTTTATTTTTTTATATTAGGATTAGATGTAGTGTCACATTAATTACCTGCATTAATAGTTATGTCACCGGAAGGTCCTTATAAGGATAGTAAGACATATGTGTGCAATGTTCTTTGATGGACTGGCATCCCGTCGAGAGTTTATTACCACTTTGGGCCCACTGTCTTTGGAATAAGCCCCAGATCAGCTGAAATCTGGTCTAGTATAAAGTTACTGAATTGAATGAAAATCTTAAAGTCCTCAACTCACTAGAATTCAGTGATTCATTTACTATAAATGCATGCAGGTAACCTAAGAGTGATGAATAGCATTTAAACTGATGGTTTACACCAGAAGTGATGCAGCATGCTGTTACCTCTCTGTGATGCTTTTCAGTTTACATATGGCAGACTGTACATGTGGATCATTTGTTTTAGGGATTTCTTGCATTAAATTTAACCAACAATTTTTTGGACTGATAATCAGGTGGTTTTAAAGATGCATAACTACTCTATATGATCATTCATTCATTAATCTTCATTAAGCACTGTCATAGTTAGGATCACCTTGGGTCTGGAGCCTATCCCAGAAATACTGCGACGGAGGCAGGAATAAACCCTGAATGGGATACCGGTTCATTGCAGAGCACCATGCACGCATATATTCATTCACTCTTAGGGACAATTTAGTGTAGCCACTCAATCTACTGGCATATTTTTAGGGGGACTAACTATGCAGACATTGGGAGTGCATTCACAGAGACTCCAAAAAAGACAGAAACCTGATCTTAGGGACAAGGAAAGATGTTAAAATCGCAGGTTCTTGTGAAGTGAATAAAATAAAATAAACCAAGATAAAATGTTGTCAGATCTTTTTCCAGCCTTAATGTGATATAGCAACCAATAATATTCAAGTGAAAAGCAAATAGAATAAAAATAGGAATAAAATAAACAAAGAAATAGGAATAAAAAAAAGAAATAAAGACTCACAATAAACTGTTTGCCTAAGTGTGCACACCCTTTTATAATGACGTTTAATCAATGAAGAGATTCTGATTAACCCCAAATATCAAAGATCAGGTGTTTCTGTAGGATTCTCTTGACATGTTGGTTATGTCCGACTGCAGAAGCCATGATCTGCAAAGAACTTACAAATGATTACAAAGTATCGATCAGCAGAGGGGTACAAAAGTATTTAAAAAAACATGACATGTACCATGATATAACGTGTGTCACGTCTGGCGAATGAAGGCGGAAGCAATTGCAGATTTTTTAAATATTTATTTTAAACACACGCATACCGAAACAAAAACACTCGGACAACTGGGCATAACACTGTGGCAAGAAACAAACACGGAGACAGAAGTGACGTGAGTCTATAACAACGAAAGACCAGGAGAAAGTGCAGACAAGGACTATAAATACACATTGGTGCTAATTAACAAAAACGTGAGTCAGGTGCATGTGGTCAGGTGGTGTAGTGCAGTGGCTGATGGGACTTGAAGTCCCGGGTTTCCGGATACGTGACAACGTGAAGGCCAACATGGCCAAAATGGGAAAAAACACAGTGACATTACCAAGAACAGGAGGTCCCTCCATAATTTAAAACATTAAAGGAGCTGACGAAATATTTGGCAATGCTGGTCACTCCCTACATGTGACAACAATCCCATATTCTTGTCTGGGCTATGGGGTAGGGTGGCTAGAGAGAAGCCCTTTCTCACAAAAACAAACTAGCAAACGAACAAAAAAAAAAACATCCAAGCCAGCATAAATCCCCCCAATCCATATGGCAAAATGTGCTATGGTCTGATGAAACCAAAGAAGAACTTTGTAGAACAAAGTAGAAGTTCGATCTTAAAACTAAAGGCGCACAAACAAGATGGCTTATCACCCAAAGAATACCATTGCCTCGATGAAGCATGGTGGTGGCAGCCTAAGCACACGTGATGCATACTTATTCAACCTGGTTATTGTTAAGTTTTTTCCTACATTGTTTCTATTTATTATTCACTTGAATTTTGTTGTTTGCTACAGTATATGGCATTAAAGGTGGAAAAAGAACTGGCCAGATTTGTCTGGTTTCATTTTTTATTTTTTTTTATTTTTTTTACATTACAAAAAAGTAAATGTTTTAGTTTATACAAAATTGTACTGTGGTTTTTCATTTTAATCTATCTGTCCAAGGTTTTACATGCATTCCCATGGTTCCTGATTTAAGTAATATTTTTAATTTCGTATTATTGCTTATTATTATCTCATTAATTGAAACTTTTTTTTTTTGTCTTAATAAAAATGCTTTAGAAAATTCCTTAAAGAGGGTAGGCTGAAGGATCTAGGATGAAGGAATCAAGAAGGCTTTGGTATTGGTATGCAGCCATATAAGCTGGAGTCAAGGCCAAGCTGAAATGCAGTGGAGGAGCTTATAAGTGTACCTGATTAGTACCAGCTCCTGTGTTTTCCATGCTGATTGTAGTGAATCTCAAACTTTTTTTTTCCTGGTTTGTAATGAATTAGTTGATGTTTATTTAATCAAACCTACTGAGATTTTCATTCTACTATATCAGGAAATTCGGGATTTCAGCTGGTTTCTTGTCTTACCTTGCCTTGGAGAACTGCTTTTTCTTATCATGTTCAATACTTTTTCCTGTATCTTACCACTTTATTACACATATCTTCATTTATGGACTTTAATGTTGTGAATTCTTTATATTTTCGGATTTATTGAGGTAATACTGATGTCTGCTTAAAATCTCATGTGAATAACCTCATTGGAAATATATTTACTGAAAAAAATGTTGATGCGTCCAATAATTATTTCCCCCACTGTAAGTCTTTAACAGTATTTGAGTGAGTGAGCTACAAGGCTGGTCTATGCAGTACTTCAAATACAAAATCATACACTGCGAAAATTGACTGTAAGTTTTACAGTGGTAATAGGGAAGCCAATAAAGTAATGTAAAAAATTTACAGTAAACTGTACATATTTACAGTAAAGTACATTTGCTTATTTGGCTGACACTTTAATAAAATGGCAACTGTGGCAGGATACCACTGAGAGGAAGGTGAAGGGTCTTGCTCAAGGACTCAAACATGGCAATGCTGGGATTTGTACTCAGACATTCTTATCTGTAACTCAAAGCCTTAACCACTGAGCCACCACAGCTAGCTCAACAAGCTTACATTGAATGAACCACTTCTACCACTGAATAAACTCACACTAAATGATTGTATTGAATCAGCACATCAGCACCCCATACTTCATTTTTTTGTCACACTGTTAGTGTTAGTGGTGTGGTGAGTGTGTTGTTATCGATGACAAGCTGACATTCCATTTCGCTTCATATGTCAGACAGCAGTCTTCTAGGAAAAGGTTTACAGTAATAGCCAGGATGACAGAAAAAGAGAGGCGAAGTGTGTGCGTGTGTGTGTGTGTGTGTGTGTGTCCTGCAGTATCATGACTCATATCCTCTGTTTCCTTTGATAAAGCACTTAGAGAGACCCTTAAAGAATGCAAATAATGCCATAAATAAAAGGAAACAAACAAAGTGATCTTTTTTGTTTAACTACGACCTGTTTCTATGAGGTATAAATGAGTTGCAAACATGTCAAATTCCATCAAACAAAAGAGTTTTCAACAGGATTCTATTCACCGGTGCTTCAGGGGTTTCCTCTGGGTAATCCGGTTTCCTTACACAGTCCAAAGACATGTGTTATAGGGTGATTGGCATCTCTAAATCGTCCATAGTGTGTGAAAGGATGTGTGAATGTGCCCTTTTATGGGTTGGCATCCAATCCAGGGTGTCCCCCACCTTGTTCCCCGAGTCCCCTGGGATAGGCTCCAGGTTCCCCGTGACCCTGTGTAGGATAAGCGGTACAGAAAATGAATTGATGCACGATCTAGATCCACAGTACAGCAGCTGCTAATAGCTTAATAGCATCCAGAATTTCAAAGTACCAGGGGCCACATTTACAAGGGTCTTTTCTTACCAAGGTGATTCTAATTTTTAGTGTGATGAAAGGTACCTTTAAAAGATTTCCTGCTTAAAACTTGTTCACAAACCTGCAACGTGAAACATTAAGTAAGGAATTAATAATAAATAATAATTCCTTAGATTTATATAGCGGTTTTCCAAGCACTCAAAGCTCTTTACATTGAATTCTTAAGCAAAGAGGTAGGGCAGGGTTGACCCTCTTGCTACAGATGATGGAGTGTTGCATGAAGGAATAGGCAGTAATTGGATAATACTGTGTATTGAAATGATAAATTAAGTTTGACTCAATCCTTTCATTCAGTCACAGCTTCCAGGCTTTGCGATTGCGAACAGCAGTAAGTCTTAACAGACCAAAGACGTACTGAGTCTAGCTTTATCAAATATCTTTCATATAGGATTCTGACAGAGAGATTTTCAATTGTTTACATCATTCATTTGTCATTGTGGGGTTTTTTTTTTAACATCCTTGAATAGTGTACATTATATTATACTGTACATACAATTGTATATACTTCCAATGAATCCTCTTGGTCATGACATACAGTATATTCGCTCCCCTGTTGTTTAGAGGATCGATGAATCTCAGTGAGTCATAACAGATATTGGCTCCTCTCTTGTTCTCTTGTTGCTCCGACTTCTCAGTTCAAATGACTCAGGTCCTATCCACATTTCATGCATTAATGCAGCCCAATTTACCAATAGGCACACAAGTACCTAAGGCAGCTGAATCAATCAGACCTTACAAAGCAGAGAATAAATCCAAGATGGAAAACTCACAGTACCATTAATTGTCAAGGTGCTAGTCATTTTGAAATCAGTGTTTTGATTAAAACAAAATTTCATAATAATAATAATAATAATAATAATAAATAATAATAATAATAATAATAATAATAAATCCCAATCCTTCTTGCAAATTGCAGTTTATGCCTATATGTTTCTTTTTTATATATATTTTATATATTATATAGTTATGGTCTTGAAGGATGCCAATAATATTGGAGTTGCCTGTATTTCTATATAAAAACTGTGTTGGCTATAACTCTGTGTGTGTGTGTGTGTGTGTGTGTGTGTGTGTGTGTGTGTGTGTGTGTGTGTGTGTGTGTGTGTGTGCGCGTGCGCGTGCGTGTGTTCAGGTGAACCAGGAGAACGTGGTGAAGGTGGGTCACAGGCAGGTGGTCAACATGATACGACAGGGTGGAAACAGACTCGTCATTAAAGTCGTGACAGTCACCAGGAACCTGGATAATGATGACAATGCAAGGAAGAAAGGTACAGCTCCTACAGGACAGACACACATCCACACACAAACAACACACCTGTATACACACACATACAAGTTTTCATAGCTTCCTGTGAAATGAGAAAAATAATATATCTACAGTACTCTGCAAAAGTCTTAGGCACCCTATTTATTTATTTTTTTTTCGTCCAAACTTTGTTATAGATTTATTATTTTATGACATCTATATTATCAGATCAGTACAAAAAAAAACATTTTAGATTTACAAACATTAGTTTTCTAGAACAAAATGAAATGTTACAGAGAAAGGTTTGTATGTCAGTAAATAAAACAGCATATTAAGTGGTAAGAGAACACTTTTCAGACAGAAAACACAATGAAGGCTGCTGGATTTTGCTGCAAAAATAAGAAGCAAGTGCGACAAAGTCAAAGTCTCCACAAGAACCGTGACTGGTTCTGCAAGATGCTCAATAAAACTTTAATTAAATTCATTTAAATTAATTTAATTAAATAAATTTAATTAAATTAAATAAAACAGTTAATTTCCTCATAAAACTCCACTAATTCTACCGTAGGCTACTTTTTCAATTTTATTTTTATTTTTCATTTTTTAATTGTTTACTGCTCCTTATAGTATTTTTTTTTTAATGTAGAAACATTTCATTTCATTATTTTGAAGTTATCTTCACTCTACAGCATTTCTAAAACCTTTGCACGGTACTGTATATGTGTGTGCACAGTACTGCACAGTATACACAGTATACAGTATATACGCAGTGGGGTCCAAAGGTCTGAGACCCCATTTGTTTCAAATTGGAAATAAACAGAAAGGTGTTTTTTTTTGTTGTTTTTTTGTTTTTTAGAATCATATATTTAAAACAAAGCAAGTAAATATCTAAATATCATGAATGTTTAATATTAAAGTCTCTATTTAAATGTAAGTAAAATTGTGATATTCACCATATATAATGTTTTGTACAAATCAGATTGTCCTCATGCACACTGCCTGTAAGAGTCATTATGTTGTGTTCAATGTCAATTTCATTGTTTAAGACTGGGTGGCATGTGGGTCTAGTTAGTATATAGGTAGCCAGAGAGTACGAGAAGTCAGGTGTAATGGAGAGAAGCGCAGCAATTGTCAGGACATGTGCAGGTGAAAGCAAGGTCGTGGGATTTCTATGTGTTTGTGCATTGGAACTGCGGGTATAAAAGGACATCTATGAGCTTTGTGATAAATAAAGTGTATAAAAGCAGTACTATAGACAGGACGCGTGTCAAGATGGTCATTTGTCACTACACTGTCATTAAAGCAACAAAAAAAAAGGGGGACGTAGCAAATACTTTCAGAAACTCTGAAATTCATGTAAAAAATTTTTAATGATTTTATTTTTCACTCAAGTTGCTGTAAATAACTAAATATGTGATGAAAATTGTTGTAATGAATATAGAAGTATACTTTTGGAGACCATTGTACGTGCAAAAAAAAAAGTAATAAAAAACAGATAATAAGCTAAAGGAGAAATGTCGATTATTTTAATGAAAAATGAAACTGGGTCATTTGGACAAGGACAGAACAGAGGGGTTAAGAACAGGATGCCAGCGCCGTGCTGAATGCCCGTTTGGCACCTGATGCTCTCAGACCTAAACCACAGTGCAGCCATCTGCCACTTCAGACACAGAGAGAGAGAGAGAGAGAGAGAGAGAGAGAGAGAGAAAGAGAGAGAGAGAGAGAGAGAGAGAGAGAGAGAGAGAAAGAGAGAGAGAGAGAGAGAGAGAAGAGAGAGAAAGAGAGAGAGAGAGAGAGAGATACACTTACACTACACACTATTTAGATTAGTAATGTCTGGGGAAAAAACATAGCATTGTTGTTGTTGATTTGAGACGTACAGTGCATCTGGAAAGTATTCACAGTGCTTTTTTGTTATGTTACAGCCTTATTCCAAAATGGATTAAATTCATTATTTTCCCTTAAAAATTCTACAAACGATACCCCATAATGACAGAAGTTTGTTTGAAATATTTGCAAATTTGTTAAAAAATTTGTGCCACAGTTAACAATGCATGTCAGAGCACAAACCAAGCCTGTCTGTAGACCTCCGAGACAGGATTGTATCGAGGCACAGATCTGGGGAAGGGTACAGAAACATTTCTGCAGCATTGAAGGTCCTAATGATCACACTGGCCTCCATCATTCGTAAATGGAAAAAGTTAGGATCCAGCAGGACTCTTCTTAGAGCTGGTCACCTGGCCAAACTGAGCGATCGGGGGAGAAGGGCCTTAGTCAGGGAGGTGACCCAAAACCTGATGTTCACTCTGACAGAGCTCCAGCATGTCTCTGTGGAGAGAGGAGAATCTTCCAGAAGAACATCCATCTCTGCAGCACTCCACCTATCAGGCCTGAATGGTAGAGTGGCCCGATGGAAGCCACTCTACTCTAAAAGACACATGACAGCCCAGGAACGGGAAGACTAGTGAGGATTGAGGGAAAGATGAATGCAGCAATGTACAGAAACATCCTTGATGAAAACCTGCTCCAGAACGCTCTGGACCTCAGACTGGGGCGAAGGTTCATCTTCCAACAGGACAACGACCCTAAGCACACAGACAAGATAACAAAAGAGTGGCTACAGGACAACTCTGTGAATGTCCTTGAGTGGCCCAGTCAGATCTCAGACTTGAACCCGATTGAACATCTCTGGAAAGATCTGAAAATGGCTGTGCACCGACGCTCCCCATCCAACCTGATGGAGCTCGAGAGGAATGGGAGAAACTTCCTAAAAATAGGTGTGCCAAGCTTGTAGTATCATACTCAAAAAGACTTGAGGCTGTAATTGGTACCAAAGGTGCTTCAACAAAGTACTGAGCAAAGGATGTGAATACTTATGTACATGTGCTTTTTTTGTTTTTTATTTGTAATAAATTTGCAAAGATTTCAAACAAACTTCTTTCACGTTGTCATTATGAGGTATTATTTGTAGAATGTTGAGGAAAATAATGAATTGAATCCATTTTGGAATAAATAAACAAAAAAAAAGTGAAGCGCTGTGAATACTTTCCGGATGCTCTGTACCATGGCCCTGAATTCTCTTTTCAGATTTCCAAACATTGGTCAGAAGGCATTAATTATTATTTTCCTATAACATTAGCTCTGATAATAATGACAGCTGCATATGAATATCTATATTAGTGTGCTCATTCTAATACGTTATGGTTTCTATAGTAACAAGACGTTCAGGGCATGAGAGCAGATTGTGAGTTATTTAATTGAATTTTTTGTACTATACACAAACACATACATATGCATCAGTATACATACTGTGTTTTACACAAATCTAATTTGATCTGATTTGTGAATTATTGTATGCAGGTGAATTAAATAAACCTTAAGCGTGTGACATAAATTAGATAAACAGACTGTATGCAGCTGTAATTGACTCATTTATTGATGTAGAAAAATAAAATGATACACTTTTGTGACACCTACGTGTAAAAACAATGTCAAATCTGAAGGAAAAAAATTCTGTTTTCATTTCTCACATTTGTATAAACAAAACAGTGTGCACTGTTATTCTCTTTAGCCCCGCCTCCTCCGAAGCGAGCACCAACCACAGCACTGTCCATGCGCTCCAAATCTATGACATCAGAACTGGAGGACATGGGTAAGAGATACACATTCACAAACAGTAGAGTACAGTACATATGCACACAGATGAATACATGACAGTGCCTTACATTATTATTCACCCCTCCTCCATCCAGCCCTCCTACACACATTTATATAAACATACAAACATACACATAGACAATGTACAAAGTGATGACACACCCAAAGATGCACTCATCCACATAGACATGATACACATACAGTCACACATATACACACATAGTGTATTATGGGGGGGGGGTGTCTAGGAAATGGTCATTATTTATAACAACAAATATCAATTTGCATACGGCTGAAAGTTTGCGGAAATCTGTCCTTCACACCCAAAGTTGGAAGCACATAATTATCTAGAATGTATCTTGTAGAATGTCTGTAACTGTATTTGTATTAGTTTAGGATACATTATCTGTTCAATTTGTATAATGTATTCATATTCAGTTACAATCCTAACACACACACACACACACAGTGATGATTCGCTGTGCTGTGCTCACACAGATCTCTCTTCTTACTTTTGTGTTTATTTGTGTGTACTCTAATCCGGGTTAACGCGAGCAGTGGATAAAGGTAAGGAAGAGTCTTTTGCCTGCACATTTCTCTACATACCATCTGGTTTCTTTGGATTAAATGGCACTGCATGATCACCAAGTGTGTCGTTGCATAGTTGTTGATAAGCCAAGATACATTTAACGAAGTCAATTTCAGACCCCAATCATGTCTTTATCATTTGGGGTAAATGAAACGATGAATTATGTGTACACTTTATTTTGGGCCGAAATGTACCTTTAATGGTGAGCTCTGGCATGCCTGTGTCTGCCTGTGTACTTTATATTGTGGTGTTGTTTTTCGTTGGACGTTTGTCGAAATTTAGAGTGTGCTTTGCTTTGTGTATGTCTTGGGCCCATGTGCAATACTACAACTTTCCAATCTGCATTTCCTGGTAATTAAGTACTGAAGGAAAATTTCCTCCTGAATTTTGTATATCAATAAATATGTGATTTTTAAAGGTGTCTAATATCAATATTAAAAAAATTATAAATTCAACAATCTCATATTGCCACACATGCACCATTAGGTAGAGCTGAAGCAGGGCCACTTGTGCCACTGTCAGTGGGTATTCAAATGGAAAACCAGGAGAAGCTTCCAGCATAAAATCTGCTCAGAATGTAAATCTGGGAACATCAATGACCCCCAATTCAGGAACAGGCTCATGTCATTAGCTAATCTTTAGCTTTGGAATGAATCGTAGAATTCACGTGGAATAAGCTATTTATGTGACATATACTGTAGTCATATTGAATTTCACAAAAACTGAACAGCAACTTTAGCACCATTCGCTTTGTGGCTATGGATGAGAGTATGAGAAGGAGAATGTGTGAGTGTGGTTTTTTTTTTGTGTGTGTAAGATTTTTATCTTTCCTATATTGATCTGTGCAGTATGATTTCCGCTCTTTCTCCAGCCACCTTGAGGAAAAAGAAAGGTGGTAAGTGTTAGCGCTTAAGTTTTAGCATCATAGCATAGAGACTAAAGTTTTATAGTGGCTAATTTCAAGACCACGAACATCATTCTTCCAGTTTTGCATGAATATATTAAGTCACAATTGTACTTGTATTTTCTATATAACATTAGAATGTTATAACAGAAACATTTGTTGAATTTGTTGTATTTTAGAGTTTTTAGTCATTCGCTTTTCTTTTCTTTTCTTTTCTTTTGTCCTTATACATTGCCATATACAAAATGTTCCAATAATCAGAGCTACGGAGCTTGCAAATAGTACTGGTGTTAACATTACTATACAATAGTTTGTATGTTCCTTTGCAAAAAGCCTTAAAACGAAAAGACTTAAAATGAACTCAACCATTACTTGCTTCTGGTTGAGTTCCCATCTGGAGATGCATTTCCCATTATTAAAACTGAAGGAAGGAGCATATTCTGGGGTTAATACTCTGTAGTGCATGCCTGCATTAACATGGATAACCAGAAAAATCTTTAATAAAAATGTTAATAAAATATCTTGTTAAACGTTTGTCTTAACGGAGCCTACAGTATGTCGTTTTCTTGCATGACTGCAGCACAGTGCTGGCTAAGTCTATGGAATAAAAACATAGCATACATTTCAACAAGGCCTATTTGTTGAATATTAATTCAAGTACAATCAGTTGTTTCCCATTCCCATTTGAATCTCTTGTTCTAGTCTTGGGTGTGCTAGTCGAGAATGTTATGTCTAACGAGGGCACAAATAATAGGGCTCAATGATCAATAGATTTTATAATGTGTGGCATTTGTTTTTAGATTACACAAAGATGTATGTTAGGAGTCCGAATAATAATTATTAATTTTCAATGTTACATTACCTTGGGCTTTTTTTTTTCCCTTTCTATCTATCTTTATTTATCTTGAATTCTGATTATCTTCTATACTCCTCACAATAAGCATGAGACTGCAGGGGAAGGAGTGTGTGCACTTTGTATGTAGATATTAATTTAAACTTTTGTTTTATCTTTTTATTTCTAAATTATTATTTTTTTTAATTAAAAATCAATGTTAAAATCCTCTGGCAACCTGGTTTAAAATTTTAAAAATGGCTTTGTGAAATTAAAAATCGATAAATATTATTCAGTTAATGAACTATTCAATTACTACAGTAAATGTAATTGTTGAGCACCGTGAGGAATTTGGACTTGCTTATTGGTCCTAGGAGTTAACCTTTACCATGGTTAGATTTTAAAACTATGTATTCTGGATTTGAACTACAATTTAATTGTACAATTCCAATGTTTCATGCATGTCGGATGGACAGTGAAGTCTCCCCATCAAACAACTCATTTATAGTCCTAGAGAAGAAAGTAGAAATGTTCTAGAAAAGTTTTTGATTTGTTTTTACATAACGTGAGTCAAAATTTGGTGAAGTCATCCTGTTGTATATTTTAGCAATAGGACCCTGACATTCAGCATGTATCTACAATGTTACTCATAATAACACATGACCTTGAGTGTTCTGTTTCTTTTATTCAACATTTTACAAAATACGGAAAAATGTGGAGCGAAGACAATATGCACATTATTTAAAATTTCTAATATCATTCATTTCTTCTGGACAAAAAATAATTCCACCAAGTTGCTAACAAAGTAACAGTTCTGAATATACTGTATATCTGCTGATGCTTCTGGACACATAATCAATGATGTATCTGAAATCCTCAATTGTTTCAGATTTACATTTATAGAATTTGGCAGACTCCCTTATCCAGAGCGATTTACAGAAGTGAAAGGACATTTATCTTGTTTTTTACAACTGAGCAGTTGAGGGTTAAGAGCCTTACTCTACGACCCAACAGTGGCAGTGCTGGGAATTGAACTCATGACCATCTGATAATTCGTGCAATGTCTTGCTACCAGTGCCCACTGTTCCAGAGCTTTCAACATCCTACAGCCCGGTGACCCAGCTGACCCCAGACCCCAGACTACTCAGACCCCAGTTTGTGGCTAGTTAGGTACTGTCTCCATGGCTCTCCTCTCTTAAGGCACAGCCATCTTGAGATTCTTTCCCTCACTGGCGATATTATGTACGTACTGCTTAGGGCTCTGGGCAGAGATAGGGCCATTCTCCAGCCAATCTGCTGTGAGTCACTGACCAGACCATCTTACTTGCAAAGCTTCCTTTCAAAGGCTTCTTCCAGTAGGCTTTGTGAGCTCCAGCATGGCAAATTGTTTGGTGGACTAGGACAGTAGGACAATGTCTGGTCTCAAGGTAGTAGTTACAACATGACTAGGTAACTTCAACTGCAGTTCAATTCTTGCAGATGTTTTCAGTGGGGAATGAGGTTATCCACCAGTTCTAATGAAGGTGATGGTGGGGCGGGACCACTTGGCATGCCCAACTCCTGTAATCGGGCTAGGTGTATTTATAATAACTTTAACATCATCATCAAGGGGTGATTGAAGCTGCTTGGTAATGACTTAGTAATTACTTTTAATTTTCAATGCCCTGGCTGAGGGAAGGAGGTTCTCACCCAAGATTTGATGGTACATGGCCCCGTCCATCGTCCCTTTGATGCGGTGAAGTTGTCCTGTCCCCTTAGCAGTAAAACACCCCCAAAGCATAATGTTTCCACCTCCATGTTTGACGGTGGGGATGGTGTTCTTGGGGTCATAGGCAGCATTCCTGCTCCTCCAAACACGGCGAGTTGAGTTGATGCCAAAGAGCTCCATTTTGGTCTCATCTGACCACAACACTTTCACCCAGTTGTCCTCTGATGGTGGGTGAGAACCTCCTTCCCTTAGCCAGGGCATTGAAAATTAAAATTAATTACTAAGTCATTACAAAATTAAGTACTAAGTCATGTTTTGCAGAGGGGGTCAAATACTTATTTCCCTCATTAAAATGCAAATCAATTTATAACATTTTTGACATCCGTTTTTCTGGATTTTTTTTTGTTGTTATTCTGTCTCTCACTGTTCAAATAAATCTACCATTAAAATTATAGACTGATCATTTCTTTGTCAGTGGGCAAACGTACAAAATCAGCAGGGGATCAAATACTTTTTTTCCCTCACTGTATAGATAGATGGATAGATGGATGGATGGATGGATGGATGGATGGATAGATAATTAAGTAATATTCCAATAAATTCACAGGACAGTGTACGTTGCTTATTTAGCAACCCTATGGTCAGCAGAAGGATATAGGTTAAGTAACTTTATTGGATCTAACAGCATAGATAGAACAGTTCAGCCAGTCAGACTGCATGATTCTGGCACTTTTATTTTATGTACATGTTTATAAAGCCGTTATGGCAAGGACCAAAAATGAGAAAAGGTTGACCTTTGTGTATGCATGACTGCTGCTTTGCCACTTCCAGCTGTTTTTAAAAGTTATACTTATTAGCATAGCATCATATTGCAAGAAGCACTGCTATGCTTCAGAAGCAAGAGAATTGCCACTTTGGAGTTGGAGCTATATACTGTTCTTGCATTTAACTGCAGTGGATACAGCCAGCCTTATCTCATCCTAGTCCAACCATTCAGCTAATTCGCATGTCTTCTTCTATTTCCCATGAGAACATGTGCATTCTTAGAAGAAGAAAAAAAAGATCAATTTAGCACTCCTAAGGATTCTTTGGATTGTCACTTTTTATTTTTTTTTTTAAACAAACATTTCTATTTAAAAATAGGGTCAAAAGTATGAGCCTTTAAAAAGCTGGAGCCATTTTTAAAATGAAGTTGAAGAACCTTTGAACAACTGTAGTGCTTAAAATGGCACTGTATATTCAAAATGGTAAATGCTAGGTAGATGTAGTTTATATCAAGAGGATGTGAGGGTGGGTGAAGTCACTTCAGGCTTTGTGGCTGATTCATAGATGGGATTACTTTGTCACTTACTCCGAACATTGTCCTGCCCAATTCAAACTGGCCAGATGGAATCATTAAATTGATAATTCAACGGATAATGAACTCATCACAGACACCATTGATAATAATAGCAAGAATTAAAAAAAAAAAATAGAGAATTCTTAGAAATGTAACAAAGAATCTGGGTTCATGTGTGAATTGAATGTCATCTAAATGCCTGTGTTTATGAATGTGAGTATGCAGGTATGTATACAGTATATAGAGCGTGTAAATCTATGTACAGTATATGTAGAGTCTGTAGGAGCGTGTGTGGCTTCAGCGTCTACAGCGCTAAATCATGCTTCTCTCCCGTCTCTGTGTAGATACTCAGTCTTCTAATGTTGAGGGTCTGAAGAAGAGGATTGTTTTTCAAGTCACACTAAGTAATTACACAAAAATGCATGGAGGCTTTGAACTGAAAACAACAGAATACATAATGTAATAAATAAAATAATAAAAAAAAAGAAACAGTGAATCGCTCGCATGCAGCTCGGCAGCAGAGGCTAAAGCACAGAGCGCAAAAGTTCTACAGAGCTTGCACGGCTTTGAGGGCTGTATTCCCTTTTTTGTTTATTACATTTATTATTGCTTTTAATTTCATCAAAAGTGTCCTTTGATGAAACGATTGATGCAGTTATTAGCTTTTGGCACCATGGAGATTTTCCTTTCATAGGAGTCAAAAGTTGTCAATATCCTTGTCCTGTTTTTCAGTGTGCAGTGTTTTTTGGGGGGGGGGGGGTTTTGTCTGTCACAGATAAAGTGGATGAAGTGCCTCCGTCTCAGAAAAATGCAAAGGACAACGGCTCGGTGGACATGAGAGTGGCCACCATTAAGCCTCGCCCCTCCAGCCGCTGCTTGGTCACGCCTACTGATTTCAACGTAATTCCTGCATTTGACCATTTTACCACTGTGTTTGAAATCACGTTCTACCCCTTATTCACTATATAGGTCACAAAAACACCATCACTGTAGATGTATCCCATATCACATATTCTATTCACTACATAGATCATATTGAATAAACAGTAGATCAGTCCACTCCGGATGTATTCCAAACCACATACCACATTCACTGTACAGGCTGTACAGAGTGTTAAGCTGTACAATATCCTCTGTTGGGGTGAATCAAAATATTTCCTTTCAATTTTGCAGGCCATGTATGAACGGCAAGGTGTAGCTGTTGTTCCTCCCACCGTTCCTAGCGGTCCTCTTTTGGGTATACAAAAGGGGACAATGAAAAGACAAAAGTCCATTGGTAAGCAAGACACAAAGACATTTTATTATGAACTTATTTTTGTAGCATTTATAACTTATATAACTTATTATAACTTATTATCAGAACTTCTATGAGTACTTTTAAAACTACAGTATTTGTTGAGATCACATCCTTTTTTTTTGTGCATGTGCCCTTACAGCCCTACAGACAGAGAGATGTATTTTGTCTTATAACTATGCTTAGACAAATTCATTTAGGCACTTTTCAGTGCTAGGGTTAGTCCTGGAGCATAAAGATTGAGAACATTGAGTTATGTGGTTTGTTGATATTAGAAGCTGGTATATATCCCAGGTCAAAAAATAATATTACTTCATGGCACAGATTCTTTATCCAACCAGAAGGCTCCTGTGGTTCTATTTATACACTTGTTGTTTGCTTTGCCCAAGGCAGATTACACTCTTTTTTTTTATCACACAACAGGTTTTGTCTCGCCAGCTGAGCCTAGTTCATTAATCTATGGTTAAATTAGGCTGATCTGCTTCTGGAGTGGACAAATTCCTTCGGCAACTGGATAGTACGTTTTAATAAGTGATATTTTTATTATTCATGGTCCTTTAAATGTCTCTCTGACCATACAGTATGGCCTCAGGCAAGGAATTATGCTGTTGATGTCACTTCTTATCAGACCCAGCACAACCACAGGGAGAAGAGCAGATGAATGTATATGTATGTTTTTGGACATGCCTCACAAAATGTTGAAAGACATTGGGGTTAGATAAAATTCCACTTACACTTTAGCCATGCTAAGCTGTACTATTAATATGCTGCCTCCTAAGCAGTGTTATTAATTAACTAGTATTATTATAACAAAAAAAAATCTGAATGGGCTAACTTGTGAAGGAAAATGACACAACATTTTTGTTTTTACTTGGTTGTGATGGTCAAATAGCATGCCCTGTTTGTATTGTCTAGGTATTACGGAAGAGGAAAAGCAGTTTCTGACTCCTCCATTGCTAAAGTTCACACGGAGCCTTTCAATGCCTGATACATCAGAAGACATTCCACCTCCACCTGGCATCTCCCCTCCATCACCCCCTTTTAGCCCCAGTGCCCCCAATAGCCGAGGCTATAGCAACAACCAGCCTGGCTTTATGCAACCCCAAGCAGGCAAAGGGTACGTAAATACGAACACCATCAACAGAGGTCGAGGTGGTTTCCTGCGACAAAACTCAGAACAGTATGACCCTTCAAACTCCATATCAAACCAGCACAATTCCCGAAATCGAAACAGGGCCTCAGTCCCTGAGAACCCATATTCGGAAGTAGGAAACAAGGCACCTTATGTCCCAGCCAAGCCAGCACGCAGGAAAGGGATGTTAGTAAAGCAGCCAAATGTCGAAGATAGTCCAGAGAAGACCTGCTCCATTCCAATCCCCACCATCATTGTCAAAGAACCATCCACTAGCAGCAGTGGAAAAAGTAGCCAGGGAAGCAGCATGGAGATTGAGACAAACACTCTGGATCATCCAGGCCAGCTGAGACCAGAGGATACATACAATGTAAATAATCCCTTTGCTGCTGCTATTGCTGGGGCAGTAAGAGACCGGGAAAAGAGGCTGGAAGCACGTAGAAACTCCCCTGCATTTCTTTCCACAGATTTAGGGGATGAGGATTTACCAATGCCCAGTCCAGCCCCTCGTTTGCGGCAGTCAAAGTCCATTGATGAGGGAATGTTTGCAAATGATGAAAGGCTTCGGACACTCATGGCACCACCTGCTTCTTTGCGTAATGTTTCCCGAGGAGGTGAGAGTGCAGGAGGTGGAGGAAGTGGGGGTGGTAGTGGAGGCAATGTGACAGACTTTAACAACCCTGAACCTGTGATTGTACGTGAACCTCTGAACACACGAACAAGGAACTGCCCTGATCTGGACAGTCCAGTCAGCCTTCCAGCAACAATAAAGACCTATACCACCAATGGTGAAGGATACCTACACCCAGTTACGGGTAAAACTCTTGATCCCAATTCCCCATTAGCTTTGGCTCTGGCAGCCCGAGACAGAGCTATAAAAGAACAAAAACAGCCTCCTCCACCTCCCCCAAAGGTGGAGCCTCACAAACCAGATATCAATCAACCCCTGTTTATTGATACAAAGCTTCGCTCAGGCATTGAGGCCAAATTTGCTGCCTCTGTTTGCACAGGCCGGCCCGGTCTTCGGAGGCAGATGACAGAGTCTAAATATGAAGCAGAAGGTTCAAAAGATAGCAAGCAGGTAGAGGAAAAAAAGAATATGGTGGTTGACATTGTAGATACTTCACAGCAGAAGCCAGCAGGATTGCTGATGGTGCACACAATGGATGGAGTGAAGACAGAAGAAAATAATGTAAATGATGAAGGGAAAGAGGAAATAGCACCTCAACAGGACACAGAACTAAGAGACTCAGATTCCAAACTGCCTTCAGTTCCCACTTCCCAGACACCTGCCCCATCCAGAACAAAAAGTATCACAGCAGGTGGATCAGTGGATGAGCCTATCAAACTGCCTTTCCGAATCCCCCCTCCACCACTGGCTTCAGTTGATATTGATGAGGAATTTGTGTTTGCTGAACCTTTACCACCTCCATTGGAGTTTGCCAACAGTATTGACATTCCTGAAGACCAGGTAGCAGAGATTCTTAAGCAGAGGAAAAACAGTATACCTGGGGGACATTTGCCTCTATTCCACCCCCATGCTCCTCCACCCATCAACGTAGAACTGAATCGTCCTGGGATTTTAAACTGCATTCCCCCTTCCAGCTACCCTCCACCTCCTTCTGAGAGCTTTGAGCCAATTACAGACTCTGGAATAGAAACGGATAGCCGAAGTAGCGGAGACCCCCACCTTGAGACCACCAGCACCATCTCTACCGTGTCCAGCATCTCAACACTGTCTTCAGAAGGCAGTGAGGCTTTGGACACCTGCACAGTCTATGCAGATGGGCAGGTCTTCCTGGTGGACGTTTTCAAAACTTAATCGCGACCCGCTGTGGGACGGTCCATTTATACAACACCACCACCAAAACAAAAAACAGCGAGCTTCTAAGCTTTGGAGGGAACCTCCTGAGCTCCGTAGCCCCCCCTCTTCTAATCCAGATCCTAAGGCGAATGTTATTAGTGAGCTGAGCTCCATCCTGCAGCACATGAATCGGGACAAATCCCCAAAACAGGGTGATTCACTTGATTCTCCAACAGGACCCAGGAGCTTTACAAACAGGTGAGATTGTAATGTTTTATATATATATATATATATATATATATATATATATATATTATGGTGAGTGTATACTGTACTATATAGAGATAGATAGATAGATAGATAGATAGATAGATAGATAGATAGATAGATAGATAGATAGATAGATAGATAGATAGATAGATACTTAGATACTTTATTGATCCCAAAGGGGAAATTCAGGAAAAATAGTGTGTTTACTATCTATGGCTGAGTATATTGTACACAGTACTATTGATAGTTTAATGCTATACTAGTAAAATAATAATACATCATTTGAATGTGTGGTGAGCTTTGTTTTTAACCAATATGAAAAACCAAATGCATTTAATATGTGCAGTTACACATTGTGGCTGCTCCCTCTAGTGGCTGTATATGGAAATTACAAACCCCTCCACAACTTGTGTTTCAGGCTGTGTGTACTGTATACACGTGTATTCTAATTGAGAAATACAGTGGTGCTTATTTTGTTTTATTTATTTATTTATTTCTGCATAAATATGGCCTAAAACATCATCAGATTCTAAAATTCCTAAAAGTAGATCAAGAGAACCCAGTTAAAAATACAAATGAGACAAAAATATTATACTTGGTCGTTTATTTATTAAGGAAAATGATCCAATATTATATAAATGCTCTCTATTACATTACATGCTCTTTAAATAAAACAGAGCACTCACTCACACGTGATTGTCATCCCATTGATTGAAAACACCTGACTCTAATTTCACCTTCAGATTAACTGCTAATCCTAGAGGTTCACATACTTTTGCCACTCACAGATATTTAATATTGGACCATTTTCCTCAATAAATACATCACCAAGTATAGTATTGTTGTTCTCATTTGTTTAATTGGGTTCTCTTCGTCTACTTTTAGGACTTGTGCGAAAATCTGATGTTTATGTAGAAATATAGAAAATTCACAAACTTTCAAGCACCACTGTAAGTAGGCCTTAAAGTCACCTGAAATCACAAAGCTTTAAGCCACATATCCAGGTCGTCTTCGATGACCTCCAAGGACTTCGCCATTTGTTATTATTATAAATCGACACGTAAACATTTGCACATAGGAACAACCTAATGTAGGTAATGCAATACCAGCATGTTTTGGAGAAGACACGGGAGAACCCAAAGGAAACCCACATGGACATGGGAGAACATACTGTACTACAGGGAGACGGAAACTGGATTTCAGGATCTAATCCTGGATCCTGGAGCTGTGAAACACCTGCTGTGTCTTTACAGTTATAGTGGTGTGAAAATTCGATGTTGGAACAAGATTCCACCTAATTACTTTTTTCATTTGAATTCACAATTTTTAATACACATTCCAATTGAGGGTTAGTGTACACACTAACTCTCTCTCTCTCTCTCTCTCTCTCTCTCTCTCTTCTCTCTCTCTCTCTCTCCCTGTCCCTCTCTCTCTCTCCCTCTCTCTCTCTCTCTCTCTCCCTGTCCCTCTCTCTCTCTCTCCCTCCCTCTCTCTCTCCCTCCTCTCTCTCTCTTCTCTCTCTCCCTCTCTCTCTCTCCCTCTCTCTCTCTTCCCTCCCTCTCTCTCTCTCTCTCTCTCCCTCTCTCTCTCCCTGTCCCCCTCTCTCTCACTCTCTCCCTCCCTCTCTCTCTCTCTCTCCCTCTCTCCCTCTCTCTCTCCCTTTCTTTCCCTCTCTCCCTCTCTCTCTCCCTCTTCTCTCCTTTCTCTCCCTCCCTCTCTCTCTCTCTCTCTCTCCCTCCCTCCCTCCCTCTCCCTCCCTCTCTCTCTCCCTCCCTCTCTCTCTCTCTCTCCTCTCTCTCTCTCCCTCTCTCTCTCTCTCCCTCCCTCTCCCTCTATATCTCTCTCTCTCCCCTCCCTCTCCCTCTATATCTCTCTCCCTCTCTCCCTCCCTCTCTCTCTCCCTCTCTCTCTCTCTCTCTCTCTCCCTCTATATCTCTCTATATATATATATATATTCTCCTTCTCTGTCTTTTCTCCCTCTTTTCTTTAGGGATTCTGCCATTCCCTCTGTCTCAGGTACCCAGCGCTCCACTGCTCTAACGTTCACCCCTCCATCCACTCCTCCCTCCATCCTTCCTTCAGTCACCTCTCCTCCAGCATCAAGCCCCACCCCCTCCACACCAGGCCCTGTTTCATCACCGGCACCGACTCCTCCTCTTTGTCCGTTTGGAAGCCGCTCAGCGTCTCCTCTCTCACTCCTGCACTCGTCCTCCTCATCCTCGTCTTCGTCCAACTCCAAGCCGTTTTCCAGCAAGCCCGTCCTGCTGTGGTCCAAGCACGACGTCGCCGACTGGCTGGAGAGCCTCAACATGGCCGAACACAGAGACGCCTTCATGGAGAACGAGATCGAGGGATCTCACCTGCCAAACTTGCAAAAAGACGACCTCATCGATTTGGGAGTGACGCGTGTTGGCCATCGCATGAACATCGAGAGGGCACTTAAGCTGCTGATGGACAGATAAAGCAAAGACGAGTGCACTTTTTCTTCCCTTGCCTTCTGTCTCTCCCTACACAAATGCTGAGCACGAAGGACTATCAGTAAGGACACTCACTTTTCACGCGTCCTTCCCGAACGTGTGAATGAGTGCGTGAGTTTAAAAAAAAAAAAAACAATAACAAAAA
The DNA here is from genome assembly GCA_012411365.1 of Ameiurus melas. Taxonomy (NCBI): domain Eukaryota; kingdom Metazoa; phylum Chordata; class Actinopteri; order Siluriformes; family Ictaluridae; genus Ameiurus; species Ameiurus melas. The sequence continues at coordinate 14,413,065 of CM022777.1, read as the reverse complement.
AGAAACTTCGGATTCATTTCGGATTCGGATTCCACTCTGACTTTTTCAGATCGCCAGCTGAGCTGGAGGCTTTTTTCTATCTTTGCTAGAAAAAAAAATATTTCATCACTATAAAAATGTCTGGCGGTTTACTTTATGGATGCAGCAAACACACACTGGAACAAAAAGACGTGTCAGATTGTCAGTTTGTGTCCTTTTCTTTTCTTCACTTCCGTGTGCGTACGTGTGAATGAGACCCAAGCCAAAAATGGGAGGACAGTCTGTCTACAAAGTGCAGAGCCGTGGTTGTTAGCGCTAACCAATATAAATGTGACGTAAATAGAAATATAACTCAAATTCTGCCAATCTAGCTTCCTAGTGTTAGGAATGCAGATGGGATCGTTTATTTATTTATTTATTTATTTACAAATATTACTTCAAAATGTCGTTCGAATCCTGTCAGGTCAGTTAGCTGGCTAACAAGATACACGTGCAGATATGACTTTCTTCTTCCTGTTTCAAGACTTCCATGACACGCCTACTTTCTCATGTAGAAGCTCAACAACACTGGTGGTCTGTGATCTCCAGACAGCCTTGAGGAACCGTTTCAGCTGGGCATGAGCTGATATGATATTTTTCCAGTATCACGATAATCAGGACAAACATTATATTATGGTTTCTAATATTACCATTATATTGTTGATTTTTTTGAACGTGACACTGCTAAATCGTTATTCCCCAGTCCCGCCCACCCAGGCTGGTGAACAGAATTATGGGATTATATTCTTCCAACACAGCGCTTTTTCAATTTTGTCTAAAATAAGTGTTCTGCCTTCAGAACAGGACATCCTTCATCCCCAAAACATGCTGCCTAACTCCTGAATAGAGCACAGGAGTCGTGATGATATTCGATGTGTTGAATATCGTGATAACTGACATCGGCACATGCCTAGTCATAACTATACAAACACAGCACATACACACAAATACATCATTTATAGACCTGTAATAAATGTCAGAGCTGTCATATCAGGACAGCATTACCACTGTAGCAGCCCCTCCTCTGTGTGTGTGTGTGTGTGTGTGTGTGTGTGTGTGGCTGTCTCTTTTTCCGTCTCGTCTTCCTTGTGACTGAAGGGTGGTTTTATCCATTTATCAGCTCAGAATAACTCAAAATCAAGTGTGCCACTACTACCCCCCAGACAGACTCTCTCATTTACAATCATGCATTTGCAATAGATTTCTAGAATTGTAGCCGTCTGCATTATTTATTTACATGTAAGAGGTGTGAGATGATCCTCCTACTTCTGTCTTTGTCCATGTCTCTCAGATTTCCTGCTCCTTCCTTTCTCTTTCTCATCTGTTTCTCTCCGTTTTTTACCGTCTCTCCCTTTTATCTTCATAATATCTTGTTTCATCTCTTTTTTTCTTTTCTTTTCTCTTTCCCTCGGTTTTTCTTCTCATGTCTCTCGCTCAATGCCTATGATTTTCTGCATTTATAATTACGCTTAGAAAAACGGCTCTTCAAGGGGTTCTTTGGATAGTTATGGCAACCCTTTTTTGATAACAAACCTTTAAAGGTTCCCCTACAAAAGGACAACCAAAGAACCTGTATGGGTTCTACACAGTGGAGGAAATAAGTATTGGACGCGTCAACATTTTTTTCAGAGAATATATTTCCTATGAGGTTATTCACGTGAAACGTTCACCAGACTTCAGTATGAACTCAAGAAATGCAGAAATATAAAGAATTCACAACGTTAAAGTCCATGAATAAAGTTATCCGTAATAAAGTGTAATGACAGGAAAAGAGTATTGAACACGCTAAGAAAAAGCAGTTCTCCAAGGCAAGGTAAAGCAAGGAACCAGCTGAAATCCGTAAGTAATTATACCCCCTATCTGTGCAAATTAATTTCAGCTGGGTTACTAAATTGATGGTCTATAAATAGGCTTTTCATTACCAAGGTGTCACACAAGAAACATCTCATGATATTTCTTGCAAAGAGCTCTCCCAAGACCTTCACAACCTTATTGTTGTAAAACATATTGATGGAATCGGATACAGACGTATTTCAAAACTTCTGAATCCTCCAGTACCAAAAAGCACCGTTGGGGCCATTATCTGCAAGTGGAAGCAACATTAAACTGTCATCAACCAGCCACGCACAGGAGCTCCTTGCAAGATTTTTAATCAGGGAGTCAGAAGAATATTCAGACGAGTAGCTCAAGAGCCATTCAGAGAGAGCTCCAGAAACACTTGGAGGCAGCAGATACCATCATCACAGAGAAAACAATAGGCAATGCACTTCACTGCATGTTGAATCTTGTTTAAGGTTTGCTACAACTCATTTAGACAAGTCTATGAAGTATTAGGAGAGTGTAGTCTGGTCAGACGAGAGCAAAATTAAATTTTTTGGCTGTTGTACTACACACCATGTTTGGAGAAGAAATGGCACTGCACATCACTCTTGAAACACTAAACCAACAGTGACGTTTGGAGGGGGAAGCATCATGGTGTGGGGCTGTTTTTCATCGCATAGTACTGGCAGACTTCATGTAATAGAAGGAACGATGAATGGAGACCTTTACTGGGAGATTCTTGAGAAGAATCTGCTGTCATCCACCAGGATGATGAAGATGAGACGTAGATGGACCTTCCAGCAGGACAACGATCCAAAACATACAGCAAAGGAAACTCTCAACTGGTTTCAGAGAAGAAAAAAAAATCAAGGTGTTGGAACGTCCCAGTCAATCATCTGACTCAAATCCAATTGAACAAGATATTTGAGTGTTAATGAGTCTTTATTGATCACATATACATATACAGAGTGAAATTCTTGTCAGGAAAAAAAGCTTGTCAGGAAGCTGGGGTCAGAGCTCAGGGTCAGCCATGACACAGTGGGTCTTAAGCAGAGAGGGTTAAGGGCTTTGCTCAAGGGCCCAACAGTGGGGCTTGAACCCCCGTCCTTCCGATCAGTAACCTTAACCACCAAGCCACCACTGCCTCCAAAGGGCAAAGATCACACCTGAACACTGCGGCAGATTCATTTCTTCATACAGGAAGTATCTTGAAGCTGTCATTACAAACAAAGGATTCTCCACTAAGTATAAAATAAATGTCAGTTAATGTGTTCAAGACTTTTTTCCCTGTGTCATTCCACTTTATTACACATAACACATTCATTTATGGACTTCAATGTTTGGATGTCTTTATATGTGTGGATTTCTCGAGGTAATACTGAAGTCTGGTGAAGAATTTCATCTGAATAGCCTCATGGGAAATATATTTACTGTAAAACATGCCGCCACGTTCAATACTGATATCCCCCACTGTATCTGACCATTTATAGAGTGGAATTAATGCAGGTCAAACATGAATCATCAAGTTTACCATTTGAAATTCAGTTGTAATGAAAACAAGAAGTGGACAACCTGTATTTTACAAATGTGTTTTTAAAAGCTGGCAAAATCGGGCTCAGTCTGAACCCACACTGTGCCGATCAACGAAATGAAATATCATTAAATTATTCTATTTTACTGTAACAAAAATATACCCTTATGTCTTAAGACGTCTTAATTGTATTCCATTCGTTAAGCAGCGGCTTGTCTTCTGTTCTCTGTCATTATCGGTTTACACATCATTTTCCAGCTGCAGTTCTACAGAAGTGAGGTTGAGAATCACAGAAAGAGGAGACCACAGGGCGAGAGAAAGAAAGACAGAGTGGGAGGATAGAAAGGTGGGATATACATGAAGTGGAAGAGAGAGACGGAGACACGTCGAGAGAAAGGGCTGAAGAAAGACATGAGAAGAGAATGGTGGGAAAATGCAAGACATACTTGGGGGGGTAGAAGAGAGGGAGAAAGAGAGAGACAGAAAAACAGATAAGGGAGTTTAGATGAAGACAAGTCTGGAAAGGAGTCTAAGTCTGACAGGCTTTATTTCTTTATTCAAAATGTTTCCTACTTGGGCAGACTTCTCCAAGACACAGGACAAATGACGATTTCGAATTGTTCGTTTTTAATTCGTTCAGCTTTTAGATTCACTTTGATTTTGACGCTAAACATTCCTCCACCTTTATTCCATCCCTGTAATTATTTATTTATTTTTTTAAAGTGTGTGTTTGTTTGTGAATGTTCAGATGGGCCGTGAGTGAATGATTTTAGAGTTCTCCTATGGTTTATTATTATTATTATTATTATTATTATTATTATTATTATTACTTGTTGAGAGTGGAAAGGAAACTTGCTGCCCAAGTCACGCTGCTTTGTGTCGACCCTTTTTAAATAGAGATTATTTTACAATAGAGTACAACAGCGAAAACTTAAAGCACAGTATTTTTAATGATTTCTATAGAGATGTATGGAATTTTATAAAAAGTTATGGGACTGAAATGGTGCGGTTTGCCAAATTGTGTTTTAGAAATATTTAAATGAGATGACATATGTACATTTATCTGATTCCTTAAGAAGCAATATTTATATTTATGAATCTCCTTTGGTTGTGAGTTTCAACAATACATCCTGAAATCTGTGACTGTAAGATCTAAAGATACAGCTTTTACGATTTTGTAGGTAAAATAGTCTACATGACTAAATCATAATGGTTGAGTTTCTGTAAAATATGTGTATACCTGACATGCTGTAAATGTATACACAGGCCACGTCTACACTCTCTATATAAAGCTATTTAGCAATGGAAAAATTGACACCACATTCACGGAGTGTGAAAATGTAGATTAAAGTAGTAGTTGAACTCAATGAAACGCTGAACTTCACCGTCAGGCCTCACAACATCCCCAACATTCAGCTACTATTTATTTTTTAAATAGGTAAGCCTTTTAGCCTCACTCTATTTTTGTGTTCATGTTCTTTACGTTGCTGTAATTTTGTGCAGATCCTCTTATTTAGAAAGTGACAAGATTATTATTAAAATGTCAAAAAAGATCCATTACTGCGACTGCTTTTTTTTTTTTCCTGCCCAAAATGTTTCATGTATGGAAACCAAACCTAACTATAAGAAATAAATCTAGCATTTATGACCTATATTGAGTATTCACTGATTAACACCTTAGGGCTTGATTTTGGACAGAAGGTATCATGCAGACCGGTGGGTGTTCGAGACCTTCTATAAACTCCAAGATGTCGTTTACAAGTTTGAATTGCACCTGGTGCAAAAAGGTAGTTTCATGAGAACACCAAGATGTTTAGCCAAATATGACAAACATCCTCCTTAGTTTATGTTAACTGGTGGCATGTAAAAGCACTTAAGCATATATACACAGATATATGTGTGTATATCTTACATACAATATGTGTGATATATTTTTTTATATTATATATATATATATATATATATATATATAACTTGAAGACGTGCATTTCCCCCCCAAAACCATTTATTTATTCATGAAAATGATCCAATATTTCATATCTGTGAGTGGCAAATGTATGTAGACCTTTAGGATTAGCAGTTAATCTGAAGGTGAAATTAGAGGCAGGTGTTTTCAATCAATGGGATGACAATCAGGTGTGAGTGAGTGCTCTGTTTTATTTAAAGAACAAGGATCTATCAGAGTCTGATCTTCACAAAACATGTTTGTGGAAGTGTCTCATGGCATGAACAACGGAGATTTCTGAGGACCGCAGAAAAAGTTTTGTTGATTCTCATGAGGCTGGAAAAGGTTACAAAACCATCTCTAAAGAGTTTGGACTCCACCAATCCACTGTCAGACAGATTGTGTACAAATGGAGGAAATTCAAGAGCATTGTTACCTTCCCCGGGAGTGGTGACCCAACAAAGATCCCTCCTGGAGCAAGACGTGCAATAGTCCGTGAGGTCACAAAGGAACCCAGGGTAATTTCTAAGCAACAAAAGGTCTCTCTTACATTGACTAATGTTAATGTAGTCCACCATCAGGAGAACACTGAACAACAATGGTGTGCATGGCAGGGTTGCAAGGAGAAAGTCACTGCTCTCCAAATAGAACATTGCTGCCCATCTGCAGTTTGTTAATGATGACTTGGACAAGTCAGAAGGCTATTGGAAAAATGTTTTCTGGATGGATGAGAGCGCTATATATATATATATATATATATACATATACAGTGCCTTGCGAAAGTATTCGGCCCCCTTGAACTTTTCAACCTTTTGCCACATTTCAGGCTTCAAACAAAGATATAGAATTTTTATTTTTTGTGAATAATCACCAACAAGTGGGACACAATTGTGAAGTGGAACGAAATCTATTGGATATTTTAAACTTTTATAGCAAATAAAAAACTGAAAAGTGGTGCGTGCAAAATTATTCGGCCCCCTTGCGTTAATACTTTGTAGAGCCACCTTTTGCTGTGATTACAGCTGCAAGTCGCTTGGGGTATGTCTCTATCAGTTTTGCACATCGAGAGACTGAAATTCTTGCCCATTCTTCCTTGCAAAACAGCTCGAGCTCAGTGAGGGTTGGATGAGCGTTTGTGAACAGCAGTTTTCAGCTCTTTCCACAGATTCTCGATTGGATTCAGGTCTGGACTTTGACTTGGCCATTCTAACACCTGGATACGTTTATTTGTGAACCATTCCTTTGTAGATTTTGCTGTATGTTTGTTATCATTGTCTTGTTGGAAGATAAATCTCCGTCCCAGTTTCAGGTCTTTTGCAGACTCAAGCGACAGTTTTCATCCAGAATGGTCCTGTATTTGGCTGCATCCATCTTCCCCTCAATTTTAACCATCTTCCCTGTCCCTGCTGAAGAAAAGCAGGCCCAAACCATGATGCTGCCACCACCATGTTTGACAGTGGGGATGGTGTGTTGAGGGTGATGAGCTGTGTTGCTTTTACGCCAAACATATCGTTTTGCATTGTGGGCAAAAGTTCGATTTTGGTTTCATCTGACCAGAGCACCTTCTTCCACATGTTTGGTGTGTCTTCCGAGACTTTTATGGATATCTTTGAGAAATGGCTTTCTTCTGGCCACTCTTCCATAAAGGCCAGATTTGTGCAGTGTACGACTGATTGTTGTCCTATGGACAGACTCTCCCACCTCAGCTGTAGTTCTCTGCAGTTCATCCAGAGTGATCATGGGCCTCTTGGCTGCATCTCTGATCAGTCTTCTCCTTGTCTGAGCTGAAAGTTTAGAGGGGCCGCCAGGGGTCTTGGTAGATTTGCAGTGGTCTGATACTCCTTCCATTTCAAACTGATCGCTTGCACAGTGCTCCTTGGGATGTTTAAAGCTTGGGAAATCTTTTTGTATCCAAATCCGACTTTAAACTTCTCCACAACAGTATTACGGACCTGCCTGGTGTGTTCCTTGGTCTTCATGATGCTCTCTGCGCTTTCAACAGAACCCTGAGACTATCACAGAGCAGGTGCATTTATACAGAGACTTGATTACACACAGGTGGATTCTATTTATCACCATCAGTCATTTAGGACAACATTGGATCATTCAGAGATCCTCGCTGAACTTCTGGAGTGAGTTTGCTGGACTGAAAGTAAAGGGGCCGAATAATTTTGCACACACCACTTTTCAGTTTTTTATTTGCTAAAAAAGTTTAAAATATCCAATAGATTTCGTTCCACTTCACAATTGTGTCCCACTTGTTGGTGATTCTTCACAAAAAATTAAAATTTTATATCTTTATGTTTGAAGCCTGAAATGTGGCAAAAGGTTGAAAAGTTCAAGGGGGCCGAATACTTTCGCAAGGCACTGTCTGTGTGTATATATATATATATATTATATATATATATAAAAATTAGAAGTGTTATGTTTGGAGAAAGGAAAACACTACATTCCAGCATAAGAACCTTATCAAATTCGTGAAACATGCTAGTGGTAATATAATGGTTTGGGCCTGTTTCGCTGCATCTTGGCCAAGACGACTTGCCGTCATTGCTGGAATAATGAATTCTGAATTATACCAGTGAATTATAAAGGAAAATATCAGCACATCCGTCCATGATCAGAATCTCAAGAGACAGTAGGTTAGGCAGCAAGACAACGACCCTAAGCACACAAGTCATTCTACCAAAGAATGGTTAAAGAAGAATAAGGTTAAGACCAAGACAAAGTCCTGACCTTAATCCAATAGAAACGTTGTGATGTACAGGACTGAACAATAGTGATTGGAAATGTTTAGATGCAGTTATTGCTGCACAAGGGGGTCACATCAGATATCGAAAGCAAAGGTTCACATACTTTTGCCACTCATGGATATGTAATATTGGATCATTTTCCTCAATAAATAAATGACCAAGTATAATATTTTCATCTCATTTGTTTCATTGGGTTCTCTTTATCCATGTTTAGGATGTTGTTTTAGCTCATATTTATGCAGATACATAGAAAATTCTAAAGGGTTCACGAACTTTCAACAACGTGCCCCCCAGACTGAAATGCATTGACCGATCAGCCATAAGTTTAAAACCAAATGCTTAATACTGTGTAGGTCCTGAGTACCTTTCAGGTTTCTCATGAAATTGTCGATCTATTGGCCAGTTATTAGAAACAGTTCCCCATCATGCATCAGGGCGCATGGTGGCTTAGTGGTTAGCACGTTCAAATTTTATGAACCCTGCTTATGTATAAAGCACCTGTATACCATCTTGTGCATGCAGGATGAGATATTCCAACAAAATGCATAATGTCCATCCATCCAGCCATCTTCAACCGCTTGCTCCTTTTCAGGGTCGCGGGGGAACCTGGAGCCTACCCCAGGGGGTATCGGGAAGGAAGCCTACCCCAGGGAGGAAACCAGAGAGCCCAGAGGAAAACACATGCACTCCACACACACGCAGAATCAAAACCCGACCCTGGCGGTGTGAGGCAAACGCGCTAACCACTAAGCCACTGCCCTGATGCGTGATAGTGATCGGTTTATAATAACTGGCCAACAGATCAACAATTTCATGAGAAACCTGAAAGGTACTCAGGACCTACACGGTATTAGGCATTTGGTTTTAAACTTACGGCTGATCGGTCAATGCCTTTCAGTCTGAGGTGCACGTGGTCCAGTCACAGGCTAATAACCCATGTCTGGGGTGCCCACAGTTTAACAGGCCTGGGGGATTATTGTCCCACTATAAAAAAAAAGTGCGAACATACTCAACATGTGCCATTACTGCACATGGTGGCCTGAATGAATCTGAATGGCAAGCAAAATAACCCACACGCAGGGTTAATAGAGTTGCTAGCATTCTCAATTCATTTAGCCCCTTGACACTGAAACAAGAAAGCTGCTTTGGAGTCTGCACCATGACATAGATGAGGCCTACTAGATGCCTATACCAGAAGTCTCAATATTTTGTTATGAAGGTGGGTCTCCTGTAGGCACTGGAAAGTAAATCCAGGGTGTGGTGAACTCACCTGGGTCAGATCCTGAAGTGAGCGATCAAACAGTTCCCTTGCACATTTTGCAGATTGGAATGCCTGTTCCAACGGTAAGGCGTTTCCTGTGTTTTCCAAGTTTTCATTTGAGCAACTCTTATCTGGGCATATAGCTCCAAATCGCAAGAACACCAGCGGTGCATATGGCCAACACCAACCTGTTCATGATTTACCAGAACCCTGGTGGTAGAGAAGAAAGCAATTTCTCAACGTTTGGTGTGATGTTTGGTGTCTCCCAGGTGGCTTGTGGCAAACTTTAGACGAGACTTTTTATGGATATCTTTGAGAAATGGCTTTCTTCTTGCCACTCTTCCATAAAGGCCAGATTTGTGCAGTGTACGACTGATTGTTGTCCTATGGACAGACTCTCCCACCTCAGCTGTAGTTCTCTGCAGTTCATCCAGAGTGATCATGGGCCTCTTGGCTGCATCTCTGATCAGTCTTCTCCTTGTCTGAGCTGAAAGTTTAGAGGGACGGCCAGGTCTTGGTAGATTTGCAGTGGTCTGATACTCCTTCCATTTCAAAATGATCGCTTGCACAGTGCTCCTTGGGATGTTTAAAGCTTGGGAAATCTTTTTGTATCCAAATCCGGCTTTAAACTTCTCCACAACAGTATTACGGATCTGCCTGGTGTGTTCCTTGGTCTTCATGATGCTCTCTGCGCTTTCAACAGAACCCTGAGACTATCACAGAGCAGGTGCATTTATACAGAGACTTGATTACACACAGGTGGATTCTATTTATCACCATCAGTCATTTAGGACAACATTGGATCATTCAGAGATCCTCGCTGAACTTCTGGAGTGAGTTTGCTGCACTGAAAGTAAAGGGGCCGAATAATTTTGCACACACCACTTTTCGATTTTTATTTGCTAAAAAAGTTTAAAAATATCCAAAATTTCGTTCCACTTCACAATTGTGTCCCACTTGTTGGTGATTCTTCACAAAAAATTTAAATTTTATATCTTTATGTTTGAAGCCTGAAATGTGGCAAAAGGTTGAAAAGTTCAAGGGGGCCGAATACTTTCGCAAGGCACTGTATGTCTGTGTTGAGTCGAACCTTTACCATTGGGTTCGTCAGTCATCGCTCGACCTGCACGTTTTCGACTACCGATCGATTTAGATTGATTGGCTTGGGCCAGATTTCACTCCAAAACAAGAAGTGCAAGGCGCTAGCATAACATTCGGAGCAACTTGGGGTTCAGAGTCTTGCCCAAGGATATTTCGGCATGTGGAGGTACGTGGACCGGAAATCGAATCACCGACGCTACGATTAGTGGACAACCCGCTCTACCACCCGAGCCCTTAGTATTAGACAACGCATAGTTAGTGGAGGAAAAAAAATGCTCAAAAATGCTGATGGAGATACTGACAACAGGAAAACAATTACGCTGTTCCTCCAGTTTGTTTTCTCTTTTGTTTACCAGTAAGAAACAAGCATTTCCAATTGTTTATTTCAACTATCCATGTTTTATTAATTGAAATCTCATTTCATACAAAAAAAAACAAAAAAAAAAACAGGCATGTAATGAGAGGTAAGCCAGCAAGATACAGATAAAAATAACAGATCTGAGAAGGTCACTTTTATAAAACCCCAAACCCAAAAGATAAGCTGTTGCTACTTAGTCATGGATGTATCATTAACGAATTCAAATCCCACTGCACCAGAATGGGTCTGTTACATACGAGATAAGATTAAGCTCTCTCTATATAGCTCTGTTCTAAACACTGGAATTCATGTGTACTCGTCTTTAGGATGTCCCAAATGCTAGAATCTGTTACAACAAGATAACGATCCTTCATTATTCTGTTCAGGTTTCACTTCTGGGACAGCCATTATAAGGCCAACTCCAAACCAAAAGTGCACTCAATCCAGCAGACTCCGAGATAGAACCTCTCAACATTATGTTGGTCAGGAAGAAAACGATGCAGTGGCTCCGAGTTACAAACCACAAGTCGTACATAGACATGGACAAAAGACGAAAACACTGCAAGCCCAGGACGCACATGAAGAAATCTCATCTACATTTCTCCTGCTGCTTAGGCTCAATACATATTTCACAAAACAAGATATTTATTGATTTATTCATGTTAAAGACATTTCCTGCCATGACATTCTGAAAGACCTGAACTCAACTGGTAGCACTTTGGTTATTGTATACCAGTAAGTTACAGTATATTTTAGTGTTCTATGTTTTGGTCACATTATATGTTTATTTCTTTTCTGTTAGTGTTGCCAATGCCGAACATGTCGAGATAAGACGCTACAGATTCACATGGTGTGAAAGGATTTGCAGAGTGTCTCAGTCTATGTAATGGCAGCAATGAAGAAAAAAAGAAAAAAGAAAAACACAATCAGTCAAAACGAATGGTATTCTACATCAATTAAAATCACGCTTCTGTAATCGCATTTTCATAATTCGATTTGTAAATCTGCAGCTGTTCTTGTACTCTCAAAACGGAGAGACGAGAAGGCGGAGCTGAAACACCACAATGTACAAATTGCAGCTCTAAATCGGCAAAACCACATATGAAAAGTTGGAATGCACGCAAAATCCATAAAAGGTCAAACCCATGAAAAGTGTAAATAATAATAATAATGATGATGATTTTACAATTTCGGATTGCATTAATGTACTTTGGGCATAGATTTGCCTCTCCACCCAAAAATGTATAGCATTCCCTTTCTAATACACGCATCTAATTTTAATTTGTTTTGGTTATTTACACTAAATCTTCCACCAACCCTTCCAAAATGTACCACCTGTTAGAAGACCTCGCGTCTTCACACACTTGCAGGTACGCAATCAATAAAACCCGAAGCCGAGATTGTATCCCAGCAAATCAATTATGTTGCATTTTGGTGCCATCATGGACTACACTATTGTTCAATGTTAACAGGAGAGGAAAACGGGTCACAACGAAGCAAGGATTTTGCTCAGGAATACGGATACAGCAGGGCTGATTCTTGGCCAAAGAAAAAGGAAGGGATAAAGTAGGAAGAGAGGAGCGAGACCTGAGGATGCTGAAAGCATCGCAGTGAGGCGAAGGGAAACGAAAGGGATACAAATGGAAAGGTGTGCAAAGGAGATCCCTTCTCCTCCAGGGAGTTGGGCAAGGCTGATGGGCAGGGCTTACTGCCGGACTTCAACATAATTGGCTGGGAAAAGTCCGTAAGCCCCCCTGCACACGCCCCTCCACCAGCCCTCATCAATCATCTCGATGTTGGTGATGATGTCATCGGGGTCGAAGGAGATCTCGTCATCACCGGCTGGAAATATAAAAAAACAAAAAACAAACATACAATCACGTTATGCAATTAAGGAAATATCTCAGTATTAAAAAAAAAGATTACTCTGCACAACGTTCCCCTTCTGACGAATATATTTAATCAGCCAAGATGTGTTAGGTGTGTAAGGTAATTTTTCCCCTGCTCAACTACCAGTTCAAAATGAACATTTTGTAAGGTCACAGCTCAGCAGAGAATGTGATCCAATTTCTGGAACAGATGCCAGATACTGTAACAACTCTAGCCTTGAAGGTCACATTTCTTGTATCACAATGTAATATCAAGCATGGGTCAGGAGAGAATAACAGCAGCCGGGGTTTCGGCACATGGCTGACCTTCCTTTCATTAAACACGGTTAGACTTGCCATGTGTAACATGCTAGTGTTTAGCTATTACACAGGACTAACAGTGCAGTTAAAGCAGGGAGTCTGGAACAGACCGTTTTATACATGCTAAAACGGAAGTGCTTTTAACGTAGGTCCTAAAATGCTTCTATAGCCGAAACATACTCGTCATAACAGTCCGCGAGTGTAAATTTTAAATGATGTGTGCAATGTGTGACTGTGTTTCCTAACATCTCTAGTAGAAACAGATGTTTTTGGCCTATTGTGTATGCATTCCTATAAAGAATCATCAAAGCTGTGAGAAGTTTTAATCACGGCAGTGTGATATAAAAGCAAGTTGCAGATTACACGCCGTCGTAATCTCTACTTTCAGCTACAGAAAACACAGATATAAAAGTAATCCGAAAGCAGCTTATTGCATCATGGCAGTACAACTTAAACCGAGAAACAAATAGTAATGTAAAATATTTCTTTGAACATAAAATATGTCATATTTAGAACGGCCAGTTTATTTATTTTGATTTGTTCTTGGTTTGGATTTTTTTTGCACAGACGGCTGAAATGTTTCAGGATGGTTCTGATTAAAGTTCATGCTGCATTACTGATCATTACCAGAACAGTAGGGAGGCTGAAATTCTGCATGTTGATGGCTATGGACGATACTCAAGGTTTCAGTATCGGGATCAGGAAAGAAAAAGTTGTATCGCGAGATGAAAATGAGATCCTGTAGCTTATGGATGTCGTTTGAAGCTAGAATACTGTACAACACCCGAGTGTAGGTGAAAGACTGGCACCTGCTTTGTAGTTCCATGTTAGATTTCCAACATGTCTTGGCTGATCAACTACGTTTGGGGTTAAGAGACATTTTGTACTTTTAATGACATGTCTGCAGAAAAACACACACACACTATATATATATATATATATATGTATATGTGGGTGTGTGTATATGTATATGTGGGTGTGTGTGTGTGTGTGTGTGTGTGTGAGAGAGAGAGAGAAACAGTATGCATTTAGGACTAAAGACACACACACACAAAAAGAATTGTCTATGGTTTCACTCACTAGCTTGATAATCATACAGAGCCACAGCGGTCACTCCCAGGTCCTCGCCATAACCATAAGACTGAGTGTCTAGGCACAAATACGCACGGACACACAATTAGCACTTCCTGACACAGACACACAATAAAGTTGACTGGAGGCCAAAAACATTGCAAACTACAGCAAGTAAAAACACAGTCAAACACCCTACTTAGCAAAGCTAGCAAAGTGTCCTGTGTTTGCTAACCGACAAGAACAAGCTAACTACGTCTGTTGTAAGCCATCGATCGATCTTTTCATAGTATTAGATTTTCAAAATATATAGATAAAGTTTCAGGAGAATTTTTGGATGAGTCGATAGGTTGATGCTAGTGAAGATGTAGTTGTCTTCCAGGGATAATGGCAGCTAGTGGCTTGGTAGCTAATCAGCAAGTACAAACTGTTGGCAAGCTAGCGGTTTATACATTAAATTAAAAAAAAAAAAGAAAGAAAGAAATACGGAAAGTCTCATAAAAAAAAAAGTATATAATCTTAAATCCACAAATAACACACATCACAATTTCACAGATAAAATGTCAGACAGTAGATAGTGAAAAATTTCAGATGGATAAACGAGTCGCTCTCTACATTTCCGTGTCCCGAAATGGTTTATGGAGACTTTACCTGCAGCCTGGTACTGTTCATCCTGATCTGGGGTCTCGTAGAGCTCCTCGTGCTCTGTGCTCGGCTCTACCTCATACACGTTCTCCTCAGTCTCCTCTGTCTTCTTGTCTGAATCAGGAATCTGATACTGGGATGAAAATGGAGCAATCAACACCTGCTTATAGAAAGTACACAGACGGGCACCGTTTAATAAAAACATATGGAGTGCTGGGCATGATGGCAGTATAGCGGGTCGTGTTGCCGCCTCACAACTCCAGGGTTCCTGCTTCGAACCTGAGTGGAGTTTTGCATGTTCTCGACACGTTCACATACTGTATCGTCCCAAATCCCCAAAACATGACGGTAGGTGGAGTGGCTAAACTGCCCCTAGGTGTTAAGGTGGGTGTGTTTTGGTGTGTCCTAGGAGTAGTAGCTTAAATCAGACTCAACAGATAGTCAACAAGGAAAACCTTACATCATACGTACTCCAAGTGGTGCAAGACTATAGTAAAGTTTTTAAACGTGAAGAGAGTTACCTGGTGGGTCTGAGTGGTTGAGGTGGGGCTGGGCTGAGGTGAAGGATCCTTAGCTTTCGTGCTCACCTAAAGTAAACCAGGGATCACATACTTAAACGTGCAGGATCAAAACAACACACACACACACACACACACACACACACACACACACACACACGTACGTACGCTATGAAGAACATGACCTCAAATTAAATACTCTAAAATTTGAACATATAACCAAGAAAAAGGTACGAGTGAATCGTTGGTTTGCGAATTGAGAAATGTTATTAATAAGAATTTTATTTGATTGAAAGCTCTAAATCCAATCTAATCAGAAAAGATGCATCTGATCACACACACACACACACACACACACACACCTCTGCCTTTCTGCGAGCTTCCTCTTGCTCCTGCTTCTCCTTGGCTTGTCGTCTGGCTCGCTCCTCCTGCGCCCGTTTCTTGTCCTCTTCCTCGTTCTGCTTGGCCAGATTCTCAAAACGAGCCTTAATGCTTCCGGTTCCTCTGCCGACTGAAACCGGTCACACATTTGACACTCTCAGCGGATAATGACACAGAACACAATCCACCATTCTTTGTTTTGTTGTGCCATTTAAAGTTGACCTCACGTCTTTTATATGGGTTTTAAAGCTCTAGCAGTGTCTTCCATCTCGAACTGATGACAGGCGGTGTTCCAACATCAAGTGCTGCCTTCCTGAACTGTACATGCGTCACCTTTTGTTTTAACACCCTGCTCAAAGCCAGCTGTACACTTTGGTTTATATTTATTTATTTAAAGTATGACTGTTCAATAATTATTAACAATACCGATGAGTTATTTTATCATTATCTGTGTACTTTACATTATTGATTCCCGATTCATTGAGCATCCTCTTTCATTTTATTAGTCGCTTGACTTGGTAATTTAAATATGGGGACCCAATCCGTTCTAAGGCACAAATGCTTTGAGAAATGGTGTCAGTAACGGTGTGATGATCGACTCCTGACCGAAGTATATTTGTGATACTGGCTTCACAAATCAATTCTCTGCATATTTTGAACATACATACATATATACATAGATAGATACATAGATAGGACAGACAGACAGACAGATAGACAGACAGACAGATAGGACAGACAGACAGATAAGACAGACAGACAGATAGGACAGACAGACAGATAAGACAGACAGACAGACAGATAGGACAGACAGACAGACAGATAGGACAGACAGACAGACAGATAGGACAGACAGACAGGCAGATAGGACAGACAGACAGATAGATAGGACAGACAGACAGATAGATAGATAGGACAGATAGATAGATAGGACAGACAGATAGATAGGACAGACAGATAGATAGGACAGACAGATAGATAGGACAGACAGATAGATAGACAGATAGATAGATAGGACAGACAGATAGATAGACAGATAGATAGATAGATAGGACAGACAGATAGATAGACAGGACAGACAGATAGATAGATAGGACAGACAGATAGATAGGACAGACAGATAGATAGATAGGACAGACAGATAGATAGGACAGACAGATAGATAGATAGGACAGACAGACAGACAGACAGATAGATAGGACAGACAGATAGATAGATAGGACAGACAGATAGATAGATATAGGACAGACAGATAGATAGATATAGGACAGACAGATAGATAGATAGATAGGACAGACAGACAGACAGACAGACAGACAGACATATAGATAGATAGATAGGACAGACAGACAGACAGATAGATAGGACAGACAGATAGATAGATAGGACAGACAGATAGATAGATATAGGACAGACAGACAGATAGATAGATAGGACAGACAGATAGATAGATATAGGACAGACAGATAGATAGATAGGACAGACAGATAGATAGATAGGACAGACAGATAGATAGATAGGACAGACAGACAGATAGATAGATATAGGACAGACAGATAGATAGATATAGGACAGACAGATAGATCGATAGATAGGACAGACAGACAGACAGACAGATAGACAGACAGACAGATAGATAGACAGACAGACAGACCGAGCCAAGTGTGATTTTGTCACACAGTGAATGCCATACTTTCAGGACATTCACACACTCTACATAATGCAAAGCAGAAGATTAGAAGCTTCACTTACTCGTGAGCTACATAAGCCCAGTAAGCACCAGTGCAAAACGACAGAAGCAGGTAAAATGCTCATACCTGCTTCAACTGGTTTGGTCCTTTGGTAAGCAGCGGTGGGTTTTTCAACATCCTCAAACGTTCCTGCACTCTGAAAAACACACGCACGCACACACACGCAACAACATTTCAGCCATCGCTAAGCTCATAGCTAAAGGTATACTTATTTTGGAAGTGTGTAATAAGAGCAGGATTTACCTTGTCCATTCGGTCCTCTTGCACTCCAAACTTCCCTCCAAACCCTTTGGAGTAATCTAGAGTAACCAAAAAAAAGGGGAAGAAAATCATCAGTATATTGAAGCGTTTCTGAGAATAAGGAAGCTTGTGAGCGATAGTGAAAAGCATCAGGGAAAGAGAAGAAAGAGCAGCACGCGCAGGAGCATGAGGAGACACTCGTTCTCAGCAGCCATTGCATCACGGACACATTCTGCAGCAGTCATACAGGGCGGAGTGTTGCTCGAAGCTAAGCAACAGACAGTGTATATATTGTGTGTGGGAAATGTGTGTATATTGTGTCTCCACGGGTCTGAGGCGGAGCATGCACACAGGAGATTCAGTCACATTGGAGCACAGGGGTCTTGCAGAGCACATCCTGATGCTGAGTCAGTGTCAATAAAGGCATAGCTTCAGTTAAACTTGATAACCCAATCGCAAACTTGGGCAGAAGAACTTAAAATCTGATTGGGATCGAATGTTCCACTCGGCTTTAGGCAGCTAAATGTTGTGTAGTAGTCAGCCAAGCTCCCCAACAACTACTTCATATTTTATAGAACCGTTAGTTCCAGTCCTCTAATGTGATTGGTCGAGCATCGTTCCAAGTGTGACTATATTTCCTAAGACCGCACTGGGACGTTTCACTCGACTGTATTCACCATGTAATATTCCACTTCTTAGTGACCTTGTCAGTGGCCATAACTTTACATAACTATACAGTGCCCGCCACTAATATTGGCACCCTTGGCAAATATGAGCAAAGAAGGCTGTGAAAATTTCTCTTCATTGTTTAATCTTTTGTTAAAAATCTCAAAAATACTCTGCTCTCACGGATAGCAAACAATTGCAAACAAAACACAGGTTTATTTTAAAAATATATCTTTGTTAAATATAGGTGTTAAACAATTATTGGCACCCTTTTAGTCAATACTTTTTGCTACCTCATTCTGCCAAGATAACAGCTCCGAGTCTTTTCCTATAATGCCCGATGAGGTTGGAGAATACATGGTAAGGGATCCGAGATCATATATTCCTTGGTGGTTACCTATTGTTATGAATGACTAAAGGAATTTGGCCTGTGCGTTACCTCATATTTATACCCCTGTGAAACAAGTAGTTGAACAATTTCCTGTTCCTAGTCACCCAGGTGTACAACAAAAAATAAAATAAAGTATCATTGGGAATATACTTCAAATATATTTCTCTCATATAAATTCATAAGGGGTGCCAATAATTGTTGAACACCTATATTTAACAAAGATTATTTTATAAACCTGTGTTGTGTTTGCAATTGTTTGATATCCATGAGAGCAGATTATTTGTGGGGGTTTGTTTTTTTTTAACAGAAGTTCGAAAAGTTAAACAATAAAGAATTTTTCACAGCCTTCTTTGCTTATACTTGCCAAGGGTGCCAATATTAGTGGCGGGCACTGTATAGTTCATGTCACTAAGAAGTGGAATATTACATGGTGAATACAGTCGAGGGAAACGTCCCAGTGCGGTCTTAGGAAATATAGTCACACTTGGAACGATGCTCGACCAATCACATTAGAGGACTGGAACTAACGGTTCTATAAAATATCAAGTAGTTGCTAGGGAGCTTGGCTGACTACTACACAACATTTAGCTGCCTAAAGCCGAGTGGAACATTCGATCCCAATCAGATTCCTTGTAAAATTCCTTGTTTTTAGAACTGTTGTAGAAAACCAATAATCGCACTCACAATCATGCGGTAATACTGAATATCGGCACAGCTGTAACTAAATATGGCGACTACGCCAGGTCACACTCATGCAGATATTCAATATACCTGCACTCTTGCTCGTGTGATTCTGCTTCAATGTAAGCCACAGGTTCTCAAACTTTTGGCAGCCAGGGACCCATTAAACGGTTTAAAAAATATATATACGTATATATAAAAATTCATCCCATTCTTAATTTTATTAGCATAATACGACTATCCGGGTGATTTATACGTTTTATTTCCGACCTTTCCACTGACAGAACAATCCAAATTCCCAGGACCTGCTAGCTATGTTTCACAGATCTCACTCTGAGAACCGCTGACCTAAAGCATTTCATCAAGTATATTTAAAATCATTTCAAATCAAGCTCAACATCAAGTAAACGATTCTATGCCATGTTATTTGTCCAAGGTTGCAATTATCTGATCAACTCGAACCTAAGCTCCGCCCTTGTTGACCTGGGGACGTGCGTCACTCAGCAAAATCAGGGCGCCTAAGAAGCGGGATTTTTTATAAGCCTGCACATTTGTACACAACAGAGTGGGCGTGTCTCAGCACGGAGACAGCAGAGCAGAAAGGGGTTGGGGGTAAAGAGGACGGAGACTTATGCCTTGTTGAGACTCGTGCTTAGCCAGACTCTCTTTGTGGTCAAAGCCAAGCGCGCACTGATCCTGCTTCTCAACCTCCACCCCGTATTTCCCTCCAAACCCACGCTTATAATCTGCAAAGACACACATGAAAAGATGACAAGACAGACCGGACACAGAACAGGGAAAAGAAACCCAATTCCCCAGCACACGCAATAGTTGAGAAACACCAACGTTAAAGCAGCGGCGTGTCAATAAATCCTAATATAACATCAGAGTGTCTGCAGGTATCAGCGAGTGAAATGCTTTCTCGAAAGGAGCATCCTGGAGCGGTTGGGGTGTGCGGGGTCAATTCACTTGTACCTTTGAATCGTTCGATTTAGAATGTTTGTGGTATAAAATGCAAGACCTGAGGACACCCTGTAAATAGTGACACTGACGCACCAAGCATTCCCACACAAACAAACAATCAAATGATACATGATCTGCCGGAGCACAGTTGGCGTAGAAATCACTTCAAATTACAGACGTGCTGATAAAAATGCGTCATTACTGGGCCCGCTATAAGCGGATTAAACACACGGGCATATATGAGAATAACAATTCTGAACCGGTAACGGTTGCTCCTCTTCACATCACCCTGTTGATTATTTTCCCAAATCACAGCATCAGATCATGCCTTATTAAAAGCCCTTTCTTATATTCGGTATACACTGTACTTGCATCTCTTTAAAAACTAGAATAAATGGCATGATATAAGGTTAGGCAGTTATGAAAAATAATAAAATAAAATAAAAAAAGTACATCAGCTGATGCTTACTTAAAAGTTCATGCCAACATTACACTATAAAGCCCTTTCTAGTGACCCAGTGTGAGCTACTTAGGAATCTAGTGGATCTGTTCAAGAAGAGGACTGGGTTTTTTTTGTCAGTTTAAGAGCCAAAGCATTGCATCTTCAGTTTAAAACAGGAAATATATATATTTCATTTAACACACACACAGGACTCTATATATATATATATATATATATATATATATATATATATATATATATATATATATATATATATATATATATATATATAAAATGTGTGTGTGTGTGTGTGTGTGTGTGTGTGTATGTATATATATATATATATATATATATATATATATATATATATATATATATACACACACACACACACTTTTATATATATATATATATATACACACACACACACACACACATACATTATATATATATATATATATATATATATATATATATATATATATATATATATATATATATATATATATATATATATATAAATAATATATATACATACACACACAAAACTATATTTTATACATATATAATATATATATATACATATACACATACATACACACACACACAATATTTTTATAAATATATATATATATATATATATATATATATATATAAAATGTGTGTTTATATGTGTGTATATTTATATATATATATAAAATATGTGTGTGTGTGTGTATGTATGTATATAAAATTAGTTGTACACTCACACAATTCAATTATTTAATGATGACCCCTATCAAATTCACCATGTGACTTGCACAAAATTAGAAAGCAAAAAAAAAAAAACCCAACATTTAAAAGCCAGCCCATGGCATCATCTTTTACCAACACCCAGAGTAAGCAAATTAATAGGAATATTAATAATAGTAATAATAACAACAACTGTGGAGGACTCTAAGTAAGGAAAGTTGATTGTGGTAAAACCAAGCTGATCTGGTCAATCGAGAACTGGCTCTTTTCTAATGGAAAACCAGACTAAGAACCAGCATCTTGAAATAAAGGCAGTGGTAAAGAGCCATCAACCTGACAGCAAGGTTCTCTCCATCGACTATAATACAGGGAAAAAAAAAATCATGCTTCACATGGTCACATCCCCATGTTTCAAAACTTCACTCTCGGTAAAACGTCCTTTCTTTCAGAAACATAAATCAGCGGAGGCGTGCGTTACCTTTCTGAGACTCGTGAAGCTGCAGTTTCTCCTGATGGTCCCAGCCAAGAGCGGATTTATCCACACGGTCCGTCTGCACACCAAACTTTCCTCCAAAGCCCTTCACGTAGTCTGGAGTGCACATGAAACATATTTCAAAACAAACAAAGAATGAAAGCCGAAAACACTCGCGCGGCTGGATCAGGAAGCTGTTGCAAGCTTGCGATGACCTGAACACCACCAGACATG
Source organism: Ameiurus melas (assembly GCA_012411365.1). Classification (NCBI taxonomy): domain Eukaryota; kingdom Metazoa; phylum Chordata; class Actinopteri; order Siluriformes; family Ictaluridae; genus Ameiurus; species Ameiurus melas. The sequence goes on along the minus strand of CM022777.1, from coordinate 14,390,901 downwards.
TCGACTCGGGTGGGAACGACGACTTCACAGTCCTAATCGTTTTTCTCCCTCTCTCTCTTTTTGCCGAGCCCAACACGAATTTATGGAGATATTGGAGATCCAGATCCCTTCTGCCTCTGGATGAGCCCAAATCCTCTGCTGGGACTACGGCTGCTCCTAAGGCCATACTTCTCATTTTCACATTATCTGTGTTACCTTCACATTCTGTGTTCCCCAGATGAGGATGGGTTTCCCTTCTGAGTCGGGTTCCTCTCAAGGTTTCTTCCTCAAAAAACATCTTAGGGAGTTTTTCCTTGCCACCGTCGCCACTCAGTTGGGATAAATTCCATTTGTTTTATACCCGTTTGTCTCTGTTTATCTGTTCCTGTTTGTCTCTGTTTATCTGTTCCTGTTTGTCTCTGTCTATCTGTTTCTGACTGTTTATACCTGTTTTTTATTTCTGTAAAGCTGCTTTGAGACAATGACTATTGTCAAAAGTGCTATACAAATAAAATTGAATTGTGTGTGTGTTTACAAAGAAACGCCAATCACGTAGATGATGTTTTGTAAACGTTGTAAAGCATTTTGCAAAAAAAAAAAAAAAAAAAAAAAAGAAAGTGTTAACTTCACCCTAGATATACAGAGAGACTTTTCGGACATCCTGGACATACTCATAAAAAAGTAAAACATGTTCTTTAATCTTTTTTTTTTATTATAAAAATTGTAAGCATTTTGCAAACTGCTGAGGTATAAGAGGAATAAGACAATATGGGATAATGCTGTTATAGGTAAATAATCAGCTGTGGATTCTTCTACATGTGCAGTTTTCATAAATAGACAGTAGAGTCCATGTATTGCTAAACTGAATGGTTTTGGGGATGTCACGTGCATCACAAACCTTTCTGTGACTCGTGTTTCTCGGTTTTGCCATGATACTCGAAGCCCACGGCACTTTTGTCCACTTTATCAGTTTCCACTCCATATTTCCCACCGAACCCTTTAGCGTAATCTGCGGATAAACAAATATCGAAACAAGTAAAGGAACAGCCATCATAGAGAAGCGAATGCTGTTCGTACCACTGGGGGTTCTCCATGTGCACGTATACAGCAGGCTACGATGTCAGGGAAATCATTACGGTCTAATCGTGACCACTATCGATTGTCAATTACACACAATCAAACCGCAACAAAAACTAGATAAATATTTAACCTACCAAAAGGGAAAGAAGAAAAACAAAAAAACAAAAAACAGGCAATAGGATCATGGGAAACAAACCTTTCTGGGATTCGTGTTTCTCGGTTTTTCCCTGATAATCAAAGCCTACAGCGCTCTCGTCCACACGATCAGTCTGAACACCATACCGACCCCCAAAACCACTGGTGTAATCTGGGACACACACACACACACACACACCACAGCAGCCAAACATGGCGAGAGCGGGGGTTGTGGGGGAAGCAACAGAAATTACACAGAGCAGCAAGCAGAGTTGAAAACACGCAGGGATCTGATGGAAGAGCTGCGGTGTGTTTGAGTTTCCATCCAAACACAGCCACTTGTTTCCATTACAATCAACACGATGGCAAAAGAGAACCAGCTCATCATACAGATACTATAAAGCACAGATTCTCACACACACACACACACACACACACACACAATGTGTAGCCAGTAGCATTTGGATGGAGAACTCACTACTGAGCTAACGCTTTTGTTTTTCCATCCCCACAAAACACAACCCCCCCCCTTCCTTTAAAAAACAAAAACAAAAAAACACCCCCCCCCACCCCCCTCCCATTAAATATACTTCACCATATCAGACCTCTTATCTCAGCGACGTTGACCGTGGCATGGTTGTTTGTGCCAGAAAGTCTGAATTTTATCAGAAACCACTCATCTCTTATGCTTCAAGAGTTTATACGGAAGAGTGTGAAAAACAAACAAAACAAAAATATCTGATAAACTGCCGGTCTGTGGGAGGACACATCCTGTTGAAGAGAGGTCGCAAGAGAATGGCTCGACTGGTACAAGATGAAAGGAAGTCTACAGTAACACCGATAGCCACTCTTTACATCCGTGGTGAGTGGAAAAGCATCTCAAAACACGTAACATGTCGAACCTTGAGGAGGACAGGCTCGACCAGCCAAACACAAACAAACATTAACTAAAGCTCTTGCCACGTCACCACCATTTTATGCGTTGTGCGTGAGGCACCGTCATCTGATTATATAATTGCACGAATGAGCATGTGTACCTAAAGTGGACAGTCAGTGTATGTTAAAGTTCACATTACTAAAGAGCGCACACTACTGAAAGCTTCAGGTCTAGCTGTACATATTCACTGGGACTACCTGTACTCCAATGTTCACCCATGCTATTCTTCATTCAGATATGGGATTGAGTCATCTAGAGATCGATCTACGGGAGGTTTTCTGTGTTCTGCGGAGAACATTGTGAAGATTTACATTTTTAGAAAGCCAAGTCCTACAATGATGTAACGTAACACGAAATTACAGTACTTACACATGTCAGCTTGGTCAATCTATAACAATCAATAGGACTTCCTCGTTTAAACAAAGTTACCATCAAATCAAGAGAACTTATTTATGCCCGTACCCAGAGCACAACTTACATTTATCTCGTTTATACATCTGAGCGGTTAAGGGCCTCGCTCAACGGCCCAACAGTGACAGCTTGGCAGTGCCGGGATTTGAACTCACGATCTTCCGATCAGTAGTCCAACGTCTTAACCATTGAGCTACCACTGCCAAAACTGGGCAACGAACTTTCTTAGCAGGCACTTTTATTCAAAGCAAATTACAAATGAGGAAATACAAGCGAAGCGATAGATCAAGTGGAGAACTTAACAAGTAGAACCTTACAAGATTGATTTCTAGAGGAGCAGGGCGCAGAGTGACAGATTTTACTGTCTGGGAACGTGAACCTCAAGGACAGTGTTGAGGTAGGGGGTGCTGCTCCAGATAAGGTCTTGTATGTGAGCATCAAGGCCTTCCTGGCTACAGGAAGTCAGTGGGGGGAGATGAAGAGGGCATGTGACATGGGCTGGTTGAAGACAAAGCAGGCTGCTGCATTCTGAATCATCTGAAGGGGCTTGATGGAGCTGGCCTAAGTAACTGTATGACCTCATCAGCAAGCCCTGATATACACAACACCAAGTAGCACTAATAACAGAATTGCTTATATGAAGAAGTTTAACTCAAGAGCAAGAGTACATCCGTACACTGATTTTAAGGCAGAGAAGCTGCTGAAACAAATTACAGTACAGGCAGGTGGCAAATTAAAGGAAAAACTGCTGGTTTTGGTATGCTGTAGGGGAATTTACTTTCCACATGTCCCTTACAGGGAAGTGTCGCCTCGAACCAGTACAACGGGTTTCTGAGTGCTACGCTTTACTCTACGACGTAACATTCCTATCCTGATGCGAGTTCTCTCTTCCAGGATGACAGTGCTCCCATCCAAAGGGCAAAAGGGCTCACGGAATGGTTTAACAAGTGCAAAAACGATCATCGTACATACCGTAAATTTCGGACTATTGAGCGCACCTGAATATAAGCTGCACCCAGTAATTTTAAGAAGCATTTAAAAAAATTTGGTACACATATAGGCCGCACTTGTCTATAAGCTGCAGGTGTCCACGTTGTAACATGAGATATTGACACGAAGATTTTTTTTAACTTTTAATTAAATACGTAACGTAAATGCTTTTTTCCAAACTGTGCCTGTAACACGGCTGGTTAAAAAAAAAATAATAAAAAATGCAGTTGCCTACCAGGAAAAGTCACTGATCGCTATCTTCAACTTCCTCCTGCGCACCAAAACCACTAAAGTCGTCTCCAGTGTCGTAATTGAACAGCCTCAGAATTACCGGCACTTCGTCACACACCGCCTCTGAAAGCTTCTGTCGTCTTTTTGCGTTGTCAGTTCTTCACGCTGCCGTCTCCACCGTCTCACCATCGATTCATTGATGCCAAGCTTACGTGCAGCAGCTCTATTTCCTTCTTCCGACAACCAGATCGATCGCCTTTAACTTGAAAGCGGCATCATATGCATTTCTTTTTAGTGCGAGTGCGTTTGATAATTTCATTGGTAATTTCATTGGTCCGATGTGACGAGGCTAAATGTTTTGGCGGATGCAGGTGCAGATCGAAGTCTTTATTAAACACGTAACTCAATAAACAAAGAAAACTCGGTCTTCTCCGGAAAACGAGATGAATCGAGGCATGGATACAAACGACATCACGTATCTAACCTTTACCAACTATAATACTGTGCAAAGTGCTCAGTAACCGAGGGGTTTAAATAGTAAACATAATCAAACCAAACCATGGACACCTGGGGCACATTAAAGACACTTAAACTAAACTAAATGCTCAAGCAGGAAGCGAGCGAACCAAAACAAAGTCACGTGACCAGTCAGGAGCCGTGCCACAGTGCCATCTGCTGGCCGTGGTGTAACAGGCAGCATGAAGCTCGTTAGCCCGTAAAAATCCATCAATTAGCCGCATCGTCATTTAAGCCGCAGTGTTCAAAGCGTGTGAAAAAAGTAGCGGCTTATAGTCCGGAAATTACAGCAATCAAAACACCAGGGAATTTTGTTTGAAAGAACAATATGGTGTTCATCCCTCCAGTACAGTCCCAGAGACCGCCCAATGGTGGCCCACTATCTAAGTAATACACGAAGTTGGTTTTTCCTTGAATCGGTCACCCATCCGTAAGTCATAAAAGCAAGCACGAGCATGTGTGGACATCAGAAAAGGACTATTCACTAAACATGAAGCTGAACAGTACAACAAGCTCTCACACACTCCAGGAAATGAGTGAAAAGAGGAAAGAAGTGAGTCTCACCTTTCTGTGAGGCATGTTTCTCTGTTTTCCCAGCATACTCGAACCCTACAGCAGACTGATTGAGGGTGGAAGAATTAAAAATATACATTTGTAAAAAGTTTATGTTTATATATATATATATATATATATATATATATATATATATATATATATATATATATATATATATAAATAAAAAGGATGCCTCAGACTTGTATTTCCCGAACATGCATCAAAATTTGTCTCATACACACACAATTATTTATGCACACAACTGTGCAAAAGTCTTGCCCCCCCCAAAGATTTAATTTCCTTATAAAACTGCACTAATTCTACCCGACACTACTCATTTCTCTTTAAGCAAAGGATTGTCACACCAAATATTGAGCTTATTTAATTTATTACTGTTTACTACACTTTATAGTATTTCCATTCATGTAGAAACATTTCATTATTTTGAAGGCATCTTCGCTCTACAGCATTTCTTTGAATGTGCCAAAAACTGTTGCACAGTATTGTGAGTGTGTGTATATACACTTTAAATATAATATATGCTTTAAAATAACAAAATAGAATCGCAATTTTTTTAAAACATGGCACCCTACACACATTATTTAAATAGCATTACAATAATTATGGACAAACTGAATGAAATAAGAAGTGAATTTGTACCTGGTCCACACGGTCACTCTGAACTCCAAATTTACCCCCGAAGCCTTTAGACGTGTCTGTCTGGGAGCAGTGCTTCGACAGTTTACTCTGATACTCGTGTCCCACAGCTGACTGCAACAACACGTTCAAAACATGAAGATTTCCCCAGAGTTAACATGGTAGTTTTCGTCCTTTCAGCCAAACAGTGAATGAGCTAGCGGATCATTCATTTCTAAACTGAGCACCACACTCTAGTGGCTCCTCCATTATTTTTCTTAACTTTCAATCTCTTTTGAAAAACAGAACTCAAGGACAAGCAATATTCCTTTAAATTAGTCCAAATTAAGAAACACCCATGTGAAAGGAGCTGCAGTGTAATCTTTAGCTCCGCCCAAACTCACATTAGACGAGTAGACGATTTACTACAGTATATGATTTATCTTTAAATCACAACATTGTCTTTAGACCGCAACATTTCAGGTGAAACGTCCAAGCAGTGGTTTAACTTTTTACCCGAATATCTTGATGAGGTGATAAAACTGTACGCTTAAAAATGAAACGAGACAGGATGCGATTAAAGGTCTTGCTCAAGGACCCAACCACGGCTGGGATTTGATCTCAGAACCTACTGATGAGGAGTAGTCCCAAAGCCATAACCGCCAGTTATCTTAAAGTGAAGCGTCTGATGTAGACAACTTCAAGCACCCCAACAACCACAAGTGATCCCACCAGTTCAGAAGACGGCACACTTCCTCTTCTAAATTCGGTCATTGCGCACGCCACCCGTATGAATAGTCTGTGTGTGTGTGTGGGCATCAGGACGGCACGCTGCCCCATCTGCTGTCTGTACTGCACACACTCTGGCCTCAGGGGTGACGTTGGCAAGGAAAAATCCCTGAGACAACATGAAGAAGAAACCTTGAGGTTTGAACCCATCCACATCTGGGTGACACCGGACAGCACGATTATACATAAATCCCTTCTAACTGTGTACTGCACTGTCAAAAAGTGCGACCAGGATATTCATTACGGTTTTCATATCAAGTCTATTTTGTAGAAGTCATCGACTGTTCACTGATGGACGATTGAGCGCAAAACCGTTTGTGGCAATCGCCGTCCTAAGGCTATTATAGCGCAACTGTTCATATCAATAAGTAAAATTAGAAAAAACTGTCTTTATTAGTAAATAAAGAGAACGAATGTGAGCCAGGACCCTGCTGATAGAACATGCTTCATAGAGAGAGGGAGAGAAAAAAAAATACCTCACATCAGCAGCCAAACCCAGTCTGACCCGGCTGTGGACGACATACCAGGGACAGAAATATTGGACTGCCTTCCCGGTGGAACACACAAAGCACACATTTGGTGCTCCTTCAAATCTGTCCAAGATACATCGTCTCAGAAGACGTTTTTCTTTATGCTGCCTTGTGAACGGGGCCTCTCTGGAGCTCAAACAATAGTACTTGCTCTATATTCTTGTTTAAAGAAAAGCAATAAATCGTCACACGCCACTCTTCCTTAAGTAGATCAATGCATGCTAAATAACTGAGGGACATCTACACAGGAATCCAAGGAGGTAAGAGTCCAGTACTGATACTGATCATGCAGATTTGCTTTACATAGATTTGCCTAATTTTTATATATAAAAAAAACAAACAAACTACATGTACAAATATCCTGCTTTTTCCTCTGTATTATTAAAGCCACCTGTACAATAATGAAGCAATCACATGATTCCAAGAAGAGTTTTAGTCATATTCAATTCTTCTTTGGGTTTAATTTTCCCCTCCTACAAATTCCTAATTTTCCGAAAACTCTAAATCTCCCCTGCTGCAGCGAATCGGTGCGAATTTTCCGCTTGGGTGCGGTCATCAGGATCCAAGTTGACGAGCTCCTCACAATCGTGTGAAAAAGACAGAAACAAGAAGTGAAAGAAAGGCAGTAGGTAAGGGGGGGTGGGGGACGTGGAAGTGAAAGAGACACATCTCTTACCTTGTCCATTCGGTCTTCCTGAACACCAAACTTCCCACCATAACCATGCGACGCTTTGGGCATGGTATCTAGCTCCCGCTGTTTCAGATCACTGTGCTCACAGGACACTGTCTCACGAAGCTCGTGGATGCTGAAGGAGCAGGAAAAACACACTGAATATTTAACCTGCTTCGCTCAACAAACAACAGTCCGTTCAGGCAGTGGGCATCGTATTTATAGCTGCAACAGCAGGATATGACATCCTCTAATATCACTTCTTTAATATCTAAACTCGAATATCACTTCTCTAAGCAATACGATATGAAGGACTTCTTGAATGTCCAAAACAGGGCAATGAAATCAAATCAAATAACACACACAGATAATTCAAGTTTATTGTCATTATATCCTGTATTCATGTGCCTGCAGAGTACATTTTCTTGTTTACTATAACGTGAGCAATCTGTAAGCAATCTATTCATGACGGAATAAATAAAGGTATCGAAAATCAGACTGATCATAGAAGTAAAAAAAATACAAAAATAAAAAATGGCCGATTAATTGATTATGTAAATAATCGTCAGTTGCAGCCCTAATAAAATCGTATCACGGATGTTCACAAAAAAAAAAAAAAAAAAAAAAGAGGGTAGGGAAAAGAAAAAAAAAAAATCAATAAAAGTAAATTTTTTGATAATAACTCTGACTCACTTGATGTGCTCCTGATGTCCAGAACCCACTACTGTTTTCGCTCCCCATCGCTGCTCTTTCTCAGTCAAATCATTCTGCACAGAAACAAAACCAAGGCCAAATTAAAAAAAAAAACAAAACAATGAATATTAAACATCTACAGCAACAAGGACACGAGAAACATATATAACCATCACGTCCAAAGCAATCAATAATACATTTCAATAAATGCCAATTTATTACTTCTATAAACTACTTTCTAAGTGTATTTAGATAGAATAAAATCGACTTCCTGTAATATTTCATTCATTATTTCTACCACTTAATATCTAAACGTAATCAAATACAGTTTATTTCTACAGTAAAATGTTCCCATGTGTTTAAATATATACCCACACATGAAACGAACACACACACACACACACACACAATGAAGTGGAGCAGTGCAGCTTTAGAAAAAGGAACCTCAAAATAACTCCATCATTCAGTGCTAATCAGTCACATCATCGTCGTCAGTGGCTTTTCTCTTCTCCCTGACAGAGGCCGGCATTACAAACACAGTCTCCATATAAACAGAAAGAAACACACACTGTTCGGTATCTCACGCTTGCTAGTGTGAGTTCCGACGCTGTACGCCGCACTTATCTGCGGCTGCACAATGCGGCATTTGATAATTATTTCCACATTCGCGATAATGATATCGCAGAGCTAAAAACAGCCACGGCAGCCATCTTGAAGCCAGAAGCGGTTTCTTCCTCAGCACATGGTTAGAAGTCACTAGGATGGTTACAGACCCCTCCAAAACGATTGGAACGGCAAAGCCAATTGATTTGATCGCTCTGTACACCGAAAGACATTTGGGTTTGAGATCAAAAGACGGACATGAGATGAGAGATGATGATTTTGGCTTTTATTTCCAGGTGTCCGCGTCTAGATGCGTCGAACAACATAAAATAGAACCTTTTGTATCTGACTACTCAATTTGTAGATGAGCAAAAGTACAGGAACAGATACGTCGAAGTAAATAACAGTTAATATTTGGTTTATTTAATATTTACTTAACAATTGCATCAAGACTGTGACTCACTGGCATCATCATATTATTGGTTTACCGCATCTTTATTCAGTTGTGGTTTGATTTGTAGGGGTTTCTCCATCCAGGAGGAGAAACGCTGCTCTATTGGGTTACGGTCTGGTGAGTAACTTGCCAGACTAAAACCTTCCCCCTTCCCCCCGAGGAAGTCCTGTGTTGAGTTGGCGGTGTGTTTTGGATCATTGTCTTGCTGCAGGATAAAGTTCCTCCTGATTCATTTGGATGCATTTATCTATAAATCGGCAGATAAAATGTTCCTGTAAACCTCTGAATTCATTCTGCTGCTACGTTCTTGCAAACTTCTGAATTCATTCATTCTGCTGCTACGTTCCTGCAAACTTCTGAAATCATTCTGCTGCTACGTTCCTGTAAACTTTTGAAATCATTCTGCTGCTACGTTCCTGTAAACTTCTGAATTCATTCATTCTGCTGCTACGTTCCTGTAAACTTCTGAAATCATTCTGCTGCTACGTTCCTGTAAACTTCTGAAATCATTCTGCTGCTACGTTCCTGTAAACTTCTGAAATCATTCTGCTGCTACGTTCCTGTAAACTTCTGAAATCATTCTGCTGCTACGTTCCTGTAAACTTCTGAATTCATTCATTCTGCTGCTACGTTCCTGTAAACTTCTGAATTCATTCATTCTGCTGCTACGTTCCTGTAAACTTCTGAATTCATTCATTCTGCTGCTACGTTCCTGTAAACTTCTGAATTCATTCATTCTGCTGCTACGTTCCTGTAAACTTCTGAATTCATTCATTCTGCTGCTACGTTCCTGTAAACTTCTGAATTCATTCATTCTGCTGCTACGTTCCTGTAAACTTCTGAATTCATTCATTCTGCTGCTACGTTCCTGTAAACTTCTGAATTCATTCATTCTGCTGCTACGTTCCTGTAAACTTCTGAATTCATTCATTCTGCTGCTACGTTCCTGTAAACTTCTGAATTCATTCATTCTGCTGCTACGTTCCTGTAAACTTCTGAATTCATTCATTCTGCTGCTACGTTCCTGTAAACTTCTGAATTCATTCATTCTGCTGCTACGTTCCTGTAAACTTCTGAATTCATTCATTCTGCTGCTACGTTCCTGTAAACTTCTGAATTCATTCATTCTGCTGCTACGTTCCTGTAAACTTCTGAATTCATTCATTCTGCTGCTACGTTCCTGTAAACTTCTGAATTCATTCATTCTGCTGCTACGTTCCTGTAAACTTCTGAATTCATTCATTCTGCTGCTACGTTCCTGTAAACTTCTGAATTCATTCATTCTGCTGCTACGTTCCTGTAAACTTCTGAATTCATTCATTCTGCTGCTACGTTCCTGCAAACTTCTGAAATCATTCTGCTGCTACCATCATGGGTTACACCATCAAAAAAAAAAAAAAAAAAAAAAGATTAGTGACCCTGTTCCAGAAGCAGCCATGACACTACCTCCACCATGTTTCACAGATGAGCTTGTATGTTTTGGATCATGATTCTTTCTCCACACTTTGGTCTTTCCATCACTTGGGTAGAGGTTAATCTTGGTTCCAGAACTTTTGTGGCTCATCTCTGTATTTCTTTGTGATTTCATATCTGGCTTTTTACTGTTGAGTGGTTTGCATCATGTGATACAGCCGCTATATTTCGGCTCCCGAGTCTTTGACAGTGGATGATAACAACCTCAAGGCTATAAACATCCCTTGCTTGATGGCTCCACTAGGCTCAGAGCTCTGGGGCAAAATTAAAGAAGAACTTCACATTACAAAACATGTCTGCGCTGGTTATCTACATGTGGGATAAGAGGGAGGTTGCATGCATGTTTTGAATTCTGTATTCACTTATTATTCATAAATTAAACAGCCTGTGTGAAAAGGCCTTTAGGCTACGTTCACATTACACGTTGCACCATTAGGATTTTTTTCTCACATCAGATTTGCCTATCTTGTTGGTTCACATTCTTCATGATTTAACTGCTGGTGAACCATCTATCTTTTAACATGCATGTCCTTTGAAATTCCTTGCCTGCACACATCACTGTCGATTTTGCGCAATGCATGAGTGTCAAACAACAAGTCGAACTCGACGCCACTGGCTTCTCCCACCAACGGGGTTAATCCTTCGTGTTAGTTGCTAGTTGGTACGCCAGCACGACCCTTAAAACGTACTTCAAACTTGAAGTAAGCTATTGAAAAGAAAACTAGTCCAGACATTTGACCTCGACCCTGCTTTGGAACAGCTCTAAAAAAATTTAAATAAAAGTCAGATTCGCATCACTTCTGCCAAGTAAAGTGAACACAGTCTTCGTTGTAAACTTTTACACATTGTTGTAATCACTTTGTTTATTCTCAAGAACTTATTGTCGCAGTTTATTTATTTATTTTTAAATTACTTCCAGGGGTGTTACAGTGCTTTCACACTTGCACCCCCGCCCCGCATATATGTTACATGTAATCCCATGGCATTGAAGTTCTCAGAAAATCACAGCGATGTCAAGTGTTTTTTATAATTTATTATTATTTTTTATTTATTTATTTTGCTGACCAACCTGGTTGCAAATTGGAGGCAAGGAAGAAAATACAAACACAAAAGCCAGAGGGTTGGCAAAAATAAATAAATAAATAAATCAACCTTAAGAATAAAACATGGAAAGCAAACAAAGTTGATTACCGTAATTCCAGGACTATAAGCCGCTACTTTTTTCACACGCTCTGAACACTGCGGCTTAAACAACGATGCGGCTAATTGATGGATTTTTACGGGCTAACGAGCTTCATGCTGCCAAAACATTTAACCTCGTCACATCGGACCAATGAAATGACCCAACAGGTCTCTGTGGACCAATGAAACTGTTCGAATTAAATCGAACGCGCTCACACTACAGTCTTCAGATCAGTCGTTTTGCGCTTCACACACGCCCCCTCATCAGGAAAACACACGAAGAAATGCAGATTGGTGACGTCATGGCTCCGCCCCCGTCTCGTCATGTGTTGTCGAGTCACGTGTGTTTTGGTATTGCCTGCAGCTGTTAGCAGTTTGGCTGGTGTGTGTATATATACACCGGGAGCCATGACACACACAACGCGGGTAATTAGATATAGAGTTAGAATTAGATAGTGAATATAGTTAGAGTCTTTGTTCATGCCATGTGTCTTAGTTCTTGTTCATGTCCGAGTTCATGTCAAGGCTAGTTAGCTTATAGCATAGCTTATAGCTTAGCCTGTAGCCTAGTAGCGGATAATATAGCTTAGAGTTGTATAGACTTAGCTTAGAATATAGATGTAGTCATTGTTTTTTATTTTTATTAAATTTGCAAAGATTTCAAACAAACTTCTTTCACGTTGTCATTATGAGGTATTATTTGTAGAATTTTGAGGAAAATAATGAATTTAATCCATTTTCTAATACAAAATGTGGGAAAAGTGAAGCACTGAATACTTTCCGGATGCACTGGATGTGTGTAAGCCAGTGTCGTGTATTCGAAGATAAAAAAATAAAAACAAAAAGCTAAGTGCAGGGCATGATGAAACAGGAATGCAGGAGCAGGAGATAAACAGCTGCGATGTCAGGTGTTAGCCAATAGCTCTGTAATTCCAGTCCATGCCTCAGCATGCAGGCCTTTCCCTAGTTATTTTTAGCGATTTGAATGATTCGCTCCACATTCATAGTTATATAAACTGTGAACTGGTAAGCTATTTCTATACACCTATCTGTTACTCTGCTGTCCACTACCCTTCTCTACCCTGTCCAGATGAGAAAATGGACCACCCTAGGGCATAACCTGGCCTGGGCATTAGCTGCTGTAGCCTCCAAGATTTTTTCTTTAGCCCTGAATAATTGAGAAAACGATAACCCGGCTCCCGCCTCCCTCTCCCCGTCACCCGCCTCCCTCTCCCCGTCGCCCGGCTCCCGCCTCCCTCTCCCCGTCGCCCGGCTCCCGCCTCCCTCTCCCCGTCGGCCGCCTCCCTCTCCCCTTCGCCCGGCTCCCGCCTCCCTCTCCCCGTCGCCCGGCTCCCGCCTCCCTCTCCCCGTCGCCCGGCTCTCGCCACCCTCTCTCCGTCGCCCGGCTCCCGCCTCCCTCTCTTCGTCCTCTCCCCGTCACCCGGCTCCCGCCACCCTCTCCCCGTCACCCGCTCCGCCTCCCTCTCCCCGTCACCCGGCTCCCGCCTCCCTCTCCCCGTCACCCGGCTCCCGCCTCCCTCTCCCCGTCACCCGGCTCCCGCCTCCCTCTCTCCGTCACCCGGCTCCCTCTCTCCGTCCTCTCTCCGTCACCCGGCTCCCGCCTCCCTCTCTCCGTCACCCGGCTCCCTCTCTCCGTCCTCTCTCCGTCACCCGGCTCCCTCTCTCCGTCCTCTCCCCGTCACCCGGCTCCCGCCTCCCTCTCCCCGTCACCCGGCTCCCGAATCCCTCTCCCCGTCACCCGGCTCCCGCCTCCCTCTCTCCGTCACCCGGCTCCCTCTCTCCGTCCTCTCTCCGTCACCCGGCTCCCGCCTCCTCTCTCCGTCGCAACCCGGCTCCCTCTCTCCGTCCTCTCTCCGTCACCCGGCTCCCTCTCTCCGGTCCTCTCTCCGTCACCCGGCTCCCGCCTCCCTCTCTCGTCCTCTCCCCGTCACCCGGCTCGCCACCGTCTCCCCGTCACCCGGCTCTCGCCTCCTCTTTCCGTCACCCGCCTCCCTCTCCGTCCTCTCCCGTCACCCAGCTCCCGCCTCCCTCTCCCCGTGCCCGGCTCCCGCCTTCCCTCTCCCGTGGCCCGGCTCCGCCACCCTCTCCCCGTCGGCCGCCTCCCTCTCCCCTTCGCCCGGCTCCGCCTCCCTCTCCCCGTCGCCCGCCCCCCGCCTCCCTCTCCCGTCGCCCGGCTCCCTCTCTCCGTCCTCTCCCGTCACCCGGCTCCCGCCACCCTCTCCTGTCACCCGCCCCGCCTCCCTCTCCCGTCACCCGGCTCCCGCCTCCCTCTCCCCGTCACCCGGCTCCCGCCTCCCTCTTCCCATCCACGCGCTCCCGCCTCCCTCTCCCGTCACCCGGCTCTCCGCCTCCCTCTCCCCGTACCCGCGGCCCGCCTCCTCCCCGTCACCCGCCCCGCCTCCCTCTCTCCGTCACCCGGCTCCCTCTCTCCGTCCTCTCTCCGTCACCCGGCTCCCGCCTCCCTCTCTCCGTCACCCGGCTCCCTCTCTCCGTCCTCTCTCCGTCACCCGGCTCCCGCCTCCCTCTCTCCGTCCTCTCCCCGTCACCCGGCTCCCGCCTCCCTCTCCCCGTCACCCGGCTCCCGAATCCCTCTCCCCGTCACCCGGCCCCCGCCTCCCTCTCTCCGTCACCCGGCTCCCTCCCTCCGTCCTCTCTCCGTCACCCGGCTCCCGCCTCCCTCTCTCCGTCCTCTCCCGTCACCCGGCTCCCGCCTCCCTCTCCCGTCACCCGGCTCCCGAATCCCTCTCCCATCCCGGCTCCCGCCTCCCTCTCTCACGTCACCCCGCTCCCTCTCTCCGTCCTCTCTCCGTCACCCGGCTCCCTCTCTCCGTCCTCTCTCCGTCACCCGGCTCCCGCCTCCCTCTCTCCGTCCTCTCCCCGTCACCCGGCTCTCGCCACCGTCTCCCCGTCACCCGGCTCTCGCCTCCCTCTTTCCGTCACCCGCCTCCCTCTCTCCGTCCTCTCCCCGTCACTCAGCTCCCGCCTCCCTCTCTCCGTCACCCGGCTCCCGCCTCCCTCTCACCGTCGTCTCCCCGTCACCCGGCTCTCGCCACTGTCTCCCCGTCACCCGGCTCTCGCCTCCCTCTCTCCGTCACCCGCCTCCCTCTCTCCGTCCTCTCCCCGTTACCCGCCTCCCTCTCTCCGTCCTCTCCCCGTCACCCGGCTCACGTGGATCGAGAATCGCAGAAAGCTTAGTGCCACCATCCATCAGTTTTCAATGTGTATCAGTACTTTTTGTACATTTCCAGTACATTTGAACAATACTGTGATAATACCGATACCGTCATAGTTTTGGTTACGATCATCGTGATATGAAATTCTCATAAATGTTACATCTAACACCCCTAACTGTACCTAGGACCACCACTGACCGCATATTAGTGAACCATTCTCTATACAGTGATGACGCTGACATGGTAGAGTGTGTGTACGCGCGTGGGTGGCACCAAATGTTACAACGTATTAAACCGGTTCCCATGAATTCACTCATACAAACAGGTTATTATTTCTATATTGTTGCTCAGGCTACTGTTTCTCTCATTCCCAGGGACACTGTACTTAATCCGAGTCTAATAATAAACAGATAACTGTTCTATGACGAGACATTTACTTAACATTCATCACTTATGGAAGGAGTCTCTAGTGTCGATGCTTTGAAACAGTCAGTACGTTGTCCATGTATTCAGGACAGAGGAGTTTTTTTTTGTTGTTTTTTTTTTTTTAACATCAAGAGAGAGGGGGAAAAAAAAAAGGAGCCGGTGAGGGAACAACCGTTTATCGCTGCTATGACAAAAGTGATAACAGGAATGAACTCGTTTCGCAGACGTGCCGCAACATTAAATTGACTACAAACTGATCGAAAGATTAATAAGGAGATACAAATTGGTATATTATAAAAAGGAATGAAGCACTTTGTGATGGTTTACTCATCGCTGAAAAGGAAAAAGAGAAAGTCATCCGTCCTCACCTCAAAGTCGGGATCCGTCTCCCAGTCATCAGGACCGTCGTCAACGGTAACGGAGACGGAACGACCAGCTGCTGCTTTCCACATCTGAGAGAGAGAGAGAGAGAGACATAGACAAGACTATATATATTATACAGTGCTGTGAAAAAATAACCCTGATTTCTTCTGTCTTTGTGTACATCTCGTACTAAATTGTTTCAAAAATGAAAACAAAATGGAAGATAAAACAAAGGCGACCTGAGTAAACACAAAACAATGTTATTTATTGAATCAAACAAGTTATCCAATACCAACTGGGCCTGTGTGGAAATGTATTTGACCTCGTAGTTACCACTAAATCTATGAAACTCCAATGGGGTTCAGCTGGACTAGACACAACCAGGCTCGATTACTACAAACCACAAACAAACCCTGTTCAATCAAATCAACACTTAAATAGAACTTTCTCAACAGCATGACGTTGGTTAGAAGTTCTTACCCAGTAACACATTGTGCTAAAATTGAAAGAAATTCCAGAAATGATGAGGAAGAAGGTGATTGAAATACAGCAGTCTGGGAAGGGTTACAAACCTATTTCAAAGTCTCTCGGCTTCCAAAAGAACCACACTGCGAGCCAATATCTCAAAAACGGAAAAACTCAGCGCAGTAGTGAACCTTTCCAGAAGTGGCAGACCTTCCAAAATACCTTCAAGAGCACAGCAACTACTCATCCAGCAAGTCACAAAAGATCTTCAAAGGACCTACAGGCCTCTCTTACATCAATTAAGGTCACTGTTCATGACTCCAGGATCAGAGAGACACCGGGCAAAAATGGCATCCATGGCGAGGTGAAAGCCACTGCTAACCCAGAAGAACGTTAAGGCTCCTCTGAATTTTGCCGAAACATACCTTGATGATCCTCAAATCTTTTGGGAGAATGTTCTGTGGACTAATGAGGCGAAAGTGGAACATTTTGGAAGACAGGGTTCCCGTTACATCTGGCATAAACCAAGCACAGCATTCCATAAAAAGAAAATCATACCTGAAGTCAAGCATGGTGGTGGCAGTGTGATGGTGTGGGGACGCTTTTCTGCTTTCAATGCCTGAGCAACTTGCTATAATTGAGGGAAACGTGAATTCTGCTCTCTACCAGAAAATCCTAAAGGAGAATGTTCGGTCTACAGTCCGCAACTGGGTTATGTAGCAAGACAATGATCCAAAAAATACGAGTAAGTCCTAGTCCTAGAAGTAAGAGAAGTACTGTTCTCCAGTTATTGGAAGCATCTGGTTGCAGTTATTTCTGCTAAAGGTGGCACTACCAGACTTCAAGTTTAAGGGAGCAATTAGTTTTTCCACTTGGTGGTAGGTACTGGATAACTGTTTTGCTTCAATAAAATAAATCACTACTAATAAATCATAAAAACTACTGCGTGTTTACCCAGGTAACCTTTGTTTTATGTTGTATTTCGTTGGAAAGCGCTAAAACTATTTAGTACGAGACAGAAGAATCAGAACCATATCTTATGAGGGGTTTGCATTCACTGTACGGAGTAAACTGTATTTCCTGCATACAGTGGCAATAAACAGCTGGACAAACATTTTCCATATTTAACTCGCACTCAAACCGATCCCCAGTTTACAACTGGGTATTTACTGTGTCTCGTTACCTTGAGCAGACTTAAAACGCACGCATCGTCAAATCTGTCAGCACGAACCACCTGCATGTAATTCGAGAACACAAAGATCGGTTCATAACTCTTGACCACCCACTTCCTGTTCTCCTTTGTTAGATGCAACAGTGAATATAGGGGTTTCTGGGAAGGTCACTGCTAGAGGTGACAACTCCGGCAACCACGGGACATGTAACGCTTTTTGAAAAAGCGGGCTTTGGTTGTAAAATGGTGCCACGTGTTCAACATCTGGCTAACGTGTGTATCAGACCTTCTGGAGTGGTTCGACTGATCAGATAGAAATGTTTATTTGCCTCCTGGGTGCAATTACATGTTCCCATAGTGCATCACTCATCTGGATACACACCTGATACAGTAAAGCAGGGTCAACCACGACTAGCTGGTGTGACCTGAACAGACTGTGTAGTGATCGGTCCATAATACACATGTCCAACAGGGAGAAAAACACACATGTAGCTTTAAGAGCTTATAGCTGAAAAATGTCAACACCCAGGAGTAAATGTTTCGAGGATGAGAAATATATTTACGGTGATGTTTTCCCTGATTTTGGAAGCATTTTTGGAAGGAGTCTCCAATGACAGCACTTTCTCACATGTCTTACAACACGGGAAGATCATCGGAACAGACAGCTTTGCGGTTTCTCAATAACAACCTGAGTGTTTTTGTCTAATTACCTTCGAGAGTGTAAGTAAAAAGACCTTAATGAGGGAACGACTGTTTATAACTGCTACAACGTACACCATAACATTAAAACCGAAGGTTGTGTAGGTCTTATGCCGCCAAAACAGCTGGACTCCACGAGACATCTGAAGGTGTGCCGTGGTATCTGGCACCAAGACGTTAACAGCAGATCCATTAGGTCCTGTGAGTTGCGAGGTGGGGCCTCCATGGATCAGACTTGTTTGTCCAACACTGTCCCACTGATGCTCCATCGGATTGAGATCTGGGAAATCCCGAGGTCAAGTCAACACCTTGAACTTTATCATGGTCCTCAAACCATTCCTGTGCATTATCCTGCTGAAAGAGACCACGGTCATTAGGGAATACCGTGAAGTGAAGTGGTTTACTCGGTCTGCAACAATAGTTAGGTAGGTGGTACGTGTCAACGTAACATCCACATGAATGTCAGGACCGAAGGTTTCCAAGCAGCACGTTGCCCAGAGCATCACACTTCCTCCACCGGCTTGCCGTCTTCCCATAGTGCATCCTGGTGCCATCTTTTCCCCAGGATAGTTACGCACACGCACCCGACCGTCCACATGATGTAAAAGACAACGGGATTCATCAAACCACATCACCTTCTTCCATTGCTCCATGGTCCAGTTCTGATGCTCATAAGCACATCGTAGTCTCAGACCCTGACCAGTCACAGGCTACGAACACGGCAAGCTGCGATACACTGTGCGTTCTGACATTCGATGGACACGCGCTCTGCCTACCACTGAAAGTGTCTACAACGAGCATGTGGGGATCTAAACTTCTTTTACATCATGTGGATAGCTTACCTGAGGAAGTGTGTAAGTCCTGAGGCTTACGTTAAGCCAGCAGAGGAAGTGTGCTGCTCTGGGAAACCTTGGGTCCTGGCGTTCACGTGGATGTTACTTTGACACGTCCCACCTACCTAAACATTGGTGCAGATCAAGTACACCACTTTGTGACAACGGTGTAACGTCAGCGGGCTCTTTCAGCGGGATACTGCACAAACTGTTCAGGAATGGTTTGAGGAACATGACGAAGAGTTGCTGACTTGGCCTCCCAACTCAATCCGATCGAATGTCTCTGGGATGTTATGGACAAACAAGTCTGATCCACGGAGGCCCCGCCTCACAACTTTCAACAACTTAAAGAACCTGCTTTGAACGTCTTGGCGCCGGACACCACAGCACACCTCCAGACGTCTCGTGTAGTCCAGCTGTTTTGGTGGAACGAGGTGGATCTACACGGTCGTAGACAGCTGGTTTTAACGGTATGGCCGACCGGTGTAAACGTAAACACAACAAACGAATGAACTTTGGGACACGTTTCCAAGGAAAGAACCAGTTTTATCCTTGATCATATTAAAATATAGAAAATTGTTCCGCTGCTGCTATTCCACAGTCTGAGCAGCACTTCAGTCCAGTATGTGATAGTCATACAGTGCTCTTATTATTATTATTAATAATTTTTAGGACCAAAGGACATTATAGATCTGTTTCCTTATGAATTGGACATGCTTTAAATCTGTCCAAAATCAACGCCTACACGTGCGGGCTCCTGCTGAACACTCACTATGTTTCAAAAGTGTCCATGAGAACAATATTACGCACATCACTGCGTTATGTATTAGTGTTTCTAATAATAATAATAATAATAATAATAATAACAACAACAACAACAATACACTTTATTCCTAATGCGCTTTTCTCATACCCGGAGTGTGCGAAAGGTAAAAGACTTACTTCTTTTACAAAAAAAAAAAAACGTCTAACATAAACTTTATTTAAAAGATGTAATACACACTACGCCTCACAATAATCCGTACCAACACACACACACACACACACTTTTAATCCTAGTCTTAAACCACACCCAAAAGTGCACACTTTACAGGAGGGTGTAAGGCCTGCAGCAACATGTTATTTCAACCAAACACCACCACAACAACAATAATAATAATAATAATAATAATAATCACCATCCTTCTGTCTTGTTCTGCCTCTTTTTGGACATTATTTCGATATAAAACACACATTAACTCACATTTGAGACAACAGATTAGTACTCATTAAATAAAAAGGTCTCCAAATAAATAAATAAATAAATAAATAAATAAAGATCTCTTATTAAACCTGGACAAATACTAATTTCATCTTCTTAAATGCCCCCATTATTATTATTATTATTATTATTGTTATTGTTATTATTAAAGACTATTAGTTATGAGCAAGAACTGGTGCGTTTGAATAAAAGTAAGAGCTCCCCATGTGCTTCTGATCCTAAACCATTAGATTACTGATTGATGTTGGATTCCTGCTGAAGCTCACACACACTCACACTCACACACACACACACACACACACACACACACACACACTCACACACACACACAGACAGACAGAGCTGTGTGTTTAATGCTGGAGACAGATTTCCAGTCGAAGGGATTTCCTGCTCTGCTTCTCTGCGGAGAAATCATTTCATCTCTCTGCTCTGTATCTCTCTCTCTCATCGGAAACATCCACGACACTAGCCCGGTTACCATTTCCTTCTCTTTTCTGTTTTTTAACTTACCGCTTTTCTTCAATTTCCTTCCAACCTCTGCGAAAAGCGTAAAGAAACCGATCAGACAGGGAGGGTTGTCAGCACTGAGCGCTGAAAATGGTCGAAAACGTTGGCGAGAGGTGTTGTTTTTCCCACCCGTATTCCCACCCGACTCCACCCCCTCTTTGCGCTGCACGACCGAGGTTCTGCACTGCTATTGGCTGCTAGTGTCAACGCACGATGAGTTTATTGGATGGCCAGCAAAAAAAACAAAACCCAGCCTGTTAGAGAAAGAAAGGCGGGTTATACAATATGGGTGGGTTTTAAAAAATTGAATAAAACCGACTGCCAGCTGGGAAACATTCCCGCAGCTTCCGCTCTTCCGGTTTTCCTACTTTCATCCAACTTCCGGGTTACAGTCACAGCGCCCCCTCTGACGAAACACGGGATTGTAAATAAGTATTTCTGAAATAGAACACAGTCTTAAAAGTATTAAATAATAATAATAATAATAATAATAATAATAATAATAATTACTTGGAATAAGAATAAAATTGGTATTTGTTTATATGAAAATACTTTGTATATTTAGCCTGTTTGCATGTGTTTTATCTGTATTGTTTAGCATTGCTGTGTCCTGTGTTAGTCTTTCGTGAATTATGTATGATTTCTTCCCTTAACTGTAAATTATTAAAGACATACACACACATACAATTTTTTTTTTAAATTACCCTAATGACATGTAGTAATAACACACCTTGATATGTAGGAGACAAGAAAAGACTAAAGATTGATAGAACGTATTCTATTTACTAGTAAATGAGTGACTGGTTTAAGCTGTAGTGTGTAAAAATCATTCATTCATCCTCAGGTACCACTTTATCCTGGTCTGAGTTGTGGTGGATCCATGGCCTATCCCGGGAACTGTGTGTGTGAGGTGGAAACACACCCTGGACGAAATGCTAGTCCATTCGCCCTCCATACACAGGGGCAGTTTATGAAAGGAAACCCATGAGGACACTGGGAGAACATGTAAGACTCAACTCAGACAGTAAACTCAAGTGCTCATTAATTACTCGGTGGAGGTTAATAAGTTAACAAAGTACTTTAATGGTGCTTTTACATACATCGGTTTGTTTCTCTTAAATCAGATTGAGTTTACCTTTTCAATGGTTAGGTGGAAACACTAATAGCACTTGAGTGAGGACCAAAACCCGGTCCAAGAACACGTGAAAAGCAGTACTCGTGGAAAACACAGTGACGGTGACGCACACGAGAGTTCCACCCAACTGGGTAGAGCTGAAATGCTGCAGAAAACATGACGTGTGCTGGATTTGTAGGCCAAAGAGCCAAGATTTTTGCAAGTAGGGTTCCATCTACAGTACATTACCAGGTTAAAGTGAAACATACGATTTTCTGTCTTCATGTGACCTAGATTAGACTGTGTGTGGGTCTTTTCATATCAGGATGACGTGAATGAACACGGTAAGATCGGAAATCATCAAGCTTTCTCCAACACGAGTGGTTCAAGGGACAGGCGCATTCACATTGGGTCACTTCACAAACGTTAACAGTCCAGATAGACAGATCTGATCTGAGTAACAACATCAGAAGTATCACGCTCCTAATGTGAACGTAGCCAAAGTGAATTAGAAAAATTGAACTATGTGGAAAACCTGTAATCGGTCATATTAGCTTGTTTAACATTTTACGGAAGGATCCTTGAGTGTCGGTGCAAAGTTTTCCACCAAAGGAACAGAGAACAGGACCTGACTTGTCTTCCAGACATTCCACAACAATAAATGTACTGGTTAAAAAGCATGACGCCCATCTATCCAGTTCATGTACCGCTTTATCCTACACAGGGTCGTGGGGAGCCTGGAACCTATCCCAAGGAGCTTGGAGCACAAGGCACTACGGACACGTCTTCAGGCTGGGAGAGTGCCTGTAGGAAACCCGGGAAACGAGGAGAGAGCACGGAAACGGTAATCGAACCCCCAACCCCGGAGGTGCGAAGCAAACGTGCTAACCACTAATCCACCGTGCCCCCCAAAAGCATGGCCTAAGAATTAAACACTAGCCTCTTGTGTAAGAAAGACACATACGGTGTTTTTTTTTTTTTTTTTTAAGCAAAGACTTAGTCTTTTTATTGGCAGTGGAAAATAGGGATCAGTATTTTTTTATTGAAAGGAAGCAATAAATAATACTGTGATAAAAAATAGTTCATAAGTACTCAGACTGTACAGCGTTTCTGTTATAAGATCAGAGATGTTTTTAAACAACGGAGAGAACACCACATGATTGGAATTGTGCATAAGAGACTAAAAACGACCAAAAAAAAAAAAAAAAGACAAATGGACCGTATGGTACGAACTGTTTAGGCAGTCGAAAGTTTGACCCAACAAAGTTTATAATAATACAGTCCAGCCTTTATATTTGATATGACTCATGAGAAGGTTAAAAGGCCGTGATCACACAAGGAGGAGAAGCAGAATAAATAAAAACAATAACAATTTTAAAATCAGATGTGGAGTTTAGCCGAAGGGTCAAATCACGCCATTTTCGGACACTGCAATTGGAGCTTAGGCCACAGTGAGGTTGGTCCAGCGATGAGGAAGCGTGCGCAAACACACACACACACACACACACACACACACACACACACACCCCTATACACACACACTTAAGCACACGTCCTTCATGCGTGTCTCATGTGCAGGAGAAAAGGAATGGAGAAATTCAACATATGGAAAAGGCGACTGATGAAAGATGCATCCGAAAGTAGCCCTCGTCGTTGCTACCGCTTATGGCTTATCACATGTTTTGGTATCATACAAGAGAAAGAGGAAAGAGACAGAGGGGGAGAAATATAATAATAACAACAATAACAATAATAATAATAATGTTTCATACAGTTTGTGGAACAAAAGCTCTAAGATATGCACCAATCCTGATATTCACATAATACATCATAAAATCAACAGCCAAATGGATTTTAAAAACAGAAGAAGGGGGTGAAATAAAAATCATGTCAGTCACAAAATCAGAATCAGCTCAGGTTTCGTCATCGCAAACCAAAGACATGGACAATTAAGAGATGAGGATTATTTAAAAAAAAAAAAAAAAGAAAAGAAAAAAAAAAAAGGGTTAGAATTAGATAGAAATGTACAAACTTCAGATCTGTAATACATTCAGTTACACCTGAAAGAGTTAAACATGATATGAAAAGAGGAGGAAGAGAAAGGCAAAGGATGCATAAACATAACTAAATGAAGGAAAATGTCCCATAAATAGAATAATCCGTAAATCTAAAAATGACGTCCTCTACGGCAGAGACGTCAGGATAAATCCTCCAAAACCTCAGAGTCCTTGTGCATTACACTCCCAGCCTGAAGGGGACGCCTCGTCTTCAGAGACTTCACCTATAGAGATAATGAGCATAAACTGAGAGCAGGGAGGACAGGAAAGGAAGACACATGAGTGCAGGGGGAGACGAATGGAGACGTAGACAAGTGGGGAAAGACAAACAAAAAAAAAAAAGGAAGGAGAGGTAGAAACACGTTCGTATTACTGCTCTGAACACTGAAGCGTTCAACTCTTTAATTAGCATCAACACGTTGGCGTATTAATAAGAGTTCATATCGTGATAACTGCCCAACTTTTTATACTGGGTAGTGTTACTTTATTATTATTATTATTATATTTAATATTGTTTATGACCCAACAGTGCAGTTGAATTCTTGATTCTGACTGGTTAAAAGGAGTTCCTGGTAACGTGACCCACTGCGTCTTTTGTCTTAACGTCAAGACAGTGGTTCCTGTGTGGCACAACAGAGAAAAAACAAAACAAAAACAAACAAACAAACAAAAAAGTGTTCAGCCTTCGGTCAGGAGATCACAAGTTTGTCTCCCGATGATGCAACAGTCTTCCATGGCCAGGAGTCCTAGAGAGCAAGACTGGCCGTGCTGTCTGGGTGAGAGGGATAGTATACTCTCTCTCCACGGTCAATCATGACGACACTAGCCCATCATGGGCTGTGATGGCTTCAGGTGTCTCGGAAGAAGCGCATGTGACAGCGAAAGGACTGGCGGGTGACTGCGAACTGGAAGGTGACCGAATTGTAGAGAAAATGGGAAGAAGGCCTCGTCAGAAAGAAAATCTCTTTGGGGAAATAAGCAGCTGCCCGTCATTGGGCCTCGTTTATTAATCTTTATATAAAAAAAAAAAAAAAAAAAAAAAAGTGTGCGCAAATGTTTGCGTACGAAAAAAAAAAACCTAACTAAAAATGTCCGCCAAATTTCCAATAGTTTCACTCTCATGCGTATGTTGATGACCAGTAAAGTACGTTCCTGACACAGCTCATTTGCATGTAGTGACGCTCACAAAACTCTATAAAAAGATCAAGTGGGAGCACAAAATGAACGATATGGTTAAAGGCAGAAAAGGAGAAGTGGAAGTTATTTTGACTCGCATCTATACCAATAAAATGTATCCATTCAGCCTACACAGGGTCCCTATAATGCCTGATGAGGTTGGAGAATACATGGTAAGGGATCTGAGAGCGTTCCTCCATACAGAATGTCTCCAGATCCTTCACATTTCGAGGTCCACGCTGGTCGACTCTCCTCTTCAGTTCACCCCACAGCTTTTCTATGGGTTTCAAGTCAGGGGACTGGGATGGTCAGGGCAGGATCCTGATGTTGTGGTCAGTAAACCATTTCTGTGTTGATTCTGATGTATGTTTTGGATCATTGTCCTGCTGGAAGATCCAACCACGGCCAACAGACCCCACAAGCTTTCTGTCAGAGGAAGTCAGGTTTTCATTTAATATCTGTTGGTATTTGAGAGAATCCATGATGCCATGTATCCAAACAAAATGTCCAGGTCCTCTGGCAGAAAAAACATTAAAGAGCCACCACCATATTTACCCGTGGGCATGAGGGACTTTTCCATATGGCTACCTATCAGTGTGCACCGAAACCATCTCTGGTGTTTATTGCCAAAAAGCTCTATTTTGGTTTCATCTGACCATAGAACCCGATCCCAATTGAAGTTCCAGTAATGTCTGGCAACCTGAAGACTCTCGAGTTTGTGTTTGGACGAGAGTAGAGTCTTTTTTCTTGAAATCCTTCCAAACAACTTGTGGTGATGTAGGAGACTTCGGTTTGTAGTTTTAGAGACTTTCTGACCCCAAGACACAACTAACTTCTGCAATCCTCCAGCTGTGATCCTTGGAGATTTTTTTTTCTAACCGTCCTCTTCACAGTGCGTCGAGACGATACACGACACACGTCTAATTCCAGGTTGATTCATAACATTTCCAGTTGACTGGAACTTCTTAATTATTACCCTGTTGGAGGAAATGGGTATTTTCAATTCTTGTTCTTACCCATTGTTATGAATGACTACGGGAATTTGGCTTATATGTTTCCTCATTGAAGTCAGGGTTGAATAATTTCCTGTTCCTAATCACCCAGGTGTACAAAAAAAAATATAATTCAAATATATTTTTCTCATATGAATTCATAGCTGTGCCAATAATTGTTGCACACCTATATTTAACAAAGATACTTTCGTAGATTTTATTTGCGATTGTTTGATATCCCGTGAGAGCGGAGTATATTTTTAACAAAAGGTTAAACAAAGAATTTTTCCACCGCTTTCTTTGCTCATATTTACCAAGGGTGCCAATATTAGTAGAGGGCACTGTACAAAATTGCAGTAACCCATGCAATGTATATGATCTGAAGTCGATCAAGTCGAGGTTTACATTGGTTAGCATAAATTTACACAAGTAGGATATGAAAGTTTTTCCAAATTTACAGGACCTTCATGAACAGCATGAATTTTCTTGTGTACCTTGTAGTATTATAATAATAATAATAATAATAATAATAATAATAATATTACCCAGGATGTAGTTTTGATTTACGTTTTAATTTGCACGTGTAGCCTGTTTTAAGTTACTTTATAGCCATATGAAGAATGGTCAAGTCTTATGAAGGGATTTATTTTTTATTCAGTGCGTGTTAGTCAACTTGCATTACGAGAAGCGGTGTCGTCGGCCGTGCTAACATGCCGAATCCTGAATGAGACACGACCGGCGTTTACCATGATTATCGCAAACCGCGGAAAAAAAAAAAAAAAAAAAGGGGTAGGCAATTATAATGATGTGAACATTTCATATCGCCGCATGTCTAGCAGAGGGAGGGTATAAACGAGCAACTATGGGATGGAGTCTGAACGATGTTGACTCACCCTGGCTTTGGGTTAGCAGGAATACGTTCGGATTGTAGCGGAGTCGAGCCTCTGAACGCCACTCGCACTCCCTGCAGCGACAGCCAACACATGCACGAGCAGTTAGAAACACACACACACACAAAACAGTTAGAATTGCATCCTTGGATTAGTCTGTGATTTAAAAAAAAAACCAGTAGTTATAATATTTATATCAATTATATATATATATACCGCTGTAGAGAGGTTTCGGTGCAATGCTGTCCCTATGGTATTGCCGCACATGGACGGTATGTTGGACTGTTGTCACTGTCCATATTTTACTTGTGGGACTGAATATATTTTGTGTCCAAACCTCTGCTTCCTACAGCTATTACAGATTATGCATTGGTTGTAAGACTAATTTCATTCAGCTGAAATCCTGAATACATTACAGCCTGCTCCTTATGACGGAGTCCAACCAGACAGTCTATTTCCACTAAAGTACTATTCAAGTATTGCCACACTTGTGTACTATGCTTATTACCTTATCAGATATACACGAGAGGACCACGCAGATTTTAAGGTAAGTATTGCATGCGATTTTAATGCGATATGCCTGCTGCCATTATGTTTTGTTTGTCTTGAGTACTACTACTGGGGCCTATCAATGGTGATCATGCAATAACCTCCAGAAAAAAAATAAAATAAAAATTCCTCCTACTTTTACAGGCAGTGCTATGTGATGGGATGCATACACACACGCGCACACAGGATACAGCTCCTGGGTTCAGACTTGTTGCTGAGCCTTAGTCAGCCATATCGTTTGGTGAAGAAGCGATTTTAGTCCTAGCGTATGATTTATTACCAGCCTCTATACTATACGACAAAACGTTTGGGGACACCTGACCATCATACCCATACAGTGGCACGAAAAAGTATGTGAACCTTTGGGAATTTCATGGTTTTCTGCATAAATTTGTCATAAAACGTGATCTGATCTTCATCTATATTGACAAATTTATTGAACACACTCATTCAACATTCAAAACGGCAGTGGAAAAAGTAAGTGAACCCCTTAGAATTAATAACAGGTTGACCCCCGCACATTATATTTGTCAATACCCCTGACTTAGATGAAGATCAGATCATATTCTATGACAAATTTATGCAGAAAACCACGAAATTCCAAAAGGTTCACATACTTTTTCTTGCCACTGTATGTGCCTAATCCATAATGCTTTTGCTGTAATAAGCTCTACTCTTCTGAGAAGGCTTTCCACTAGATGGTGCATGGCCGTTTTTTTCGATACTTTCCCATTTAGCTTCAAGAGCATTAGTGATCGAGGTACTGATGTTGAGCGAGGACGCCTGGGCTGCATTCAGCATTCCAGTTCACCCTGAAGGTGTTCAGTGGGGTTCAGGTCAGGGCTCTGTGCAGGCCACTTGAGTTCTTCCAGTCCAAACTTGGCAAACCATGTCTTCATGGAGCTCGCTTTGTGCACAGGAGCATTGGGAAATTGTAATGCTACAGAATATGAACCCATCATATGCAACTGAGTGCATCCAATGTGTGTGGGGGGAGGGGGGAGAGATCATCATATATGGGCGTGATTGTCAGGTATCCACAAACATTTGGTCAGATAGTGTACCTTCTGCTGTGGTGAGCTTAACTAGGCTTAATTCCTAATGATGAGGGGTACTGACCTCATCTGTACATGAAATTTAAGATCTTGATTCAAGCTACTACTAACCTGAACGTAGCTTGGTGAAGAATGTTAAAATTGTCTACATGAACAGAGTGTCTCAATGCCTATTTTACACCATGTGTAGCCAATATTACAGTTGCTACACACACACACACACACACACACACACACACACAGCCAAACTGACAATTACGTTACACAAACAGGCATGCAACAGGCATTTGTAAGTAGGAAGCACACCCGAGTGGTGCATGACAATTCAACAGAAACTACACAAAAGATCCTTATGACACTCTAAAGCCCAGAGCCCTCTGATCCAACATTCCCCAGTACACACCCTCGTCATGCTGCCCGTTAGCTTCATAAGAAACACGCCAAATGAACTGGTGTGAAAGGGGAGAACTACACAATCACACACCTGTATAATGCCCCATCATGCTTGGGTTTTACTGGTGTGCTGGACAATGTAGATGTGCAGGTGAACGATGGTATGGAACAATGCTGGGGATTGATGTTGAATGTGTTTTGGCCAACATTAGTGTGCTGGGCATTTGTTAACGTCTTTGTTGAAGAACACATGTGCATGTTCAATAGCAAATGTATTTTTAGTGCATGATGCTGAATGTTGGTGTTTATTGCTATCTGGGGGAGACCATTGGTGTTTGATGGTGTTTGATGGTGAATGTTGGTGTGTATTGGACAGTGTTGCAGTTTGTTGCCTGTTAGGGAATACTGGTATTTGATGGTGAATGCTGGTGTGTATTGGACAGGTTTGATCTTTGGAAAAGAATCGTGATGTTCGATGGTATTTAATGGCGTTTACTGGTGTGTATTGTGAAGGGGTAGCGTTAGTTATTGTGTGGTAGAAAACGTTGGTGTTCGATGGTATTTAATGGTGTTTGCTGGTGTGTATTGTGAAGTGTTAGCATTTGTTATTATGTGGTAGAAAACGGTGTTCGATGGTATTTAATGGCGTTTACTGGTGTGTATTGTGAAGGGGTAGCGTTAGTTATTGTGTGGTAGAAAACGTTGGTGTTCGATGGTATTTAATGGTGTTTGCTGGTGTGTATTGTGAAGTGTTAGCATTTGTTATTATGTGGTAGAAAACGGTGTTCGATGGTATTTAATGGCGTTTACTGGTGTGTATTGTGAAGGGGTAGCGTTAGTTATTGTGTGGTAGAAAACGTTGGTGTTCGATGGTATTTAATGGTGTTTGCTGGTGTGTATTGTGAAGTGTTAGCATTTGTTATTATGTGGTAGAAAACGGTGGTGTTCGATGGTATTTGGTGATGTAATTTGGTGTGTATTTAGATAATATTAGCGGAGTGTGATTTTCAGGAACGGTTTTTAAAGATGGTGTACCGTCCAGCTGATGTTTCTTTGGCTGAATGGCAGGTGAAGTAGATGTGCTGTTGGTCACTCTGAAATTAGCGGGCAGCGTATCGGCGCTGTAGCCACGGACATCTTTGGGACGAAACTTCTTCCTCCAGGATGGAGCTCGCCGGAAATTCTTGTCGTCGTCCTGCAGGTGAGGAAGAGGGGGTAAAAGTGCGTTCCATTATTCCATTTTACCATCGTACTCATTATAATCCTTCTGATGAGTGGCAGGAGGACAGTGGTCGTGCTAGACTGTTGAGAAAGAGCCTAATGGATTCAGTTACTGCAGAGCATAGCTATTATTAGAAACCAGACATGCACATTTTTCTGTAAGAGCTAAATTCACCAAATTATTCCCACAGCACTTTTACTCAGTGGCTCAAATGGCCGGCTTCGGTTTTCCTTATTAGAACCGAAATCAGGAAAACGTTGCACAGGAAACCCACGTCGTCAGTTATGCCCACTTTTTATTCTATTTTCGTAACGTTAGAAAGCTTTTTAGTTTACGTTGCCTACAATAACCAATTAGGTTGTTTATGCACGTGTCGTTTTTTTCCCCCCTGTTTGTATTAAGTTTCATTACGTGAAGTGAATCAAGTTTTGAATGGTTGTGTGCGTGCTTGTCACCGTGAGAGAGAACAGACCTCCTCTAGTTTCCGCTCGGTTCCCATAGCAAGCAGGTTATTGTACTCTCGCTCCAGAACGGACCTCGCCTACAGTGCGCAAACAATCAGAGATCCACAAACAATCAGATAACAGAACAGTGAGACTCTATGGCAAAATATACGGTAAACGCACAACAATACAAGCAGCAATAGATGGCGGAAAAAAAGTGAACATGTTGCCGTGTTGTGCCTGTATGTAAATGGAAGTCACTCTGGATAAGGGCATCTGCCAAATGCCATAAGAATTGAATTATAGAAATGATCTAAGTTCTATATAACAATCTGATTACAGCTTTCTACTGAACATTTTCAAAAATACTGTTCTATACTCTATGTTTACTCATCAGTTTACTCAAAAAAAAATGTTTTTTTTCCATAACTACAGGGATTTAAACCCATGCCCACCTGTGTGTTCTGAGTGGGGATCTGCAGCAGCAGGGCGAGTGTGTTGTGATCAAATGTTTCATCGAGGGCCACTAGCGCTCCATGCACGCCACTCTCCTGCAAGTTGTGTGAATACTCCTTCAACCCAATAAGCTGCACCCATTTAACCAAGCGCTCGTTACTCCACACCAGAACATCTGCATGAACAAAAAGAAACAAGCGCATTGAAATAACAGCCGTAACCGGTCAGAACAGGATGCCAGGAGAACGCATGGTGCCAACTATAAAGCATGTTGGAGGAGGGATAATGATCTGGGGCGGTTGTTCAGGGTTTGGGCTGGACCTGTTAGTTCCGGTGAAGTGTAATGTTTATGCTATAACATACATAAACATTCTAGGCAAACGCATGCTTCCGAGTTTGTGGCAACAGACTGGTGAAGGCCCTTTTCCTATTCCAGCATGACCAAAAAAAAAAAAAAAAAATGCAAGGTTTACAAAGACAGGGTTTGCTAAAGATATTTTTGAAAAGTGGCCTGCACAGAGCACGGACCTCAACCTCACTGAACACCTTTGGTATGGAACTGGAAAGCTGACTGCGTGCCAGGACGTCCTGACCTCCCTCGCTAATGCTCTTGTTGCTGAACGAGCACAAATCCCCACAGCCACGGTCCAAACTCTAATGGAAAGAACTCTAATGGTCCAGGGCAGCCAGGAACCTTGGGGTGATTCTTGAGGACAGCTTGACCTTTACAGACCACATTTCAACAAATGCACAGTCCTGTAGGTTCATTCTGTACAACATCAAAAAAAAATCAGACCTACCTCACCAAACAGTATCACCAAACATATCAAAACTGGACTACTGCAACTCACTACTTTCAGGTCTCCCAGCCAGCTCCATCAAACCCCTTCGGATGATTCAGAATGCAGCAGCGCGCCTCGTCTTCAACCAGCCCAAAAGAACCCACGTCACACCCCTCTTCATCTCCCTCCACTGGCTTCCTGTAGCCGCTCGGATCAAACTCAAGGCCTTGATGCTCACCTACAAGACCTTGTCAGGAACAGCGCCCTCCTACCTCAACTCTCTCCTGAAGGCCTACGTTCCCTCACGCAACCTTAATTAATTAATGACCGACGCTTAGAAGAGCCTACCCAGAGTGGCTCAAGGTCCCCTTCCAGAACCTTCACACTAACTGTCCCTCAGTGGTGGAATGAATTTCCAACCTCAATCCGGACCACAGAATCTTCAAAAAACAGCTAAAGACCCACCTCTTACGTGAACACCTAAAATGCCAACCATACATTATCCTTAAAAACAAACAAACAAACAAAAACAAACAAACAAACAAACAAACACTATGGCACTTACACTTCTCTAGAACTCAATTAAAAGATCTTGTAAGGTAGCACTACTTGTATTGTTCTCTGCTTGATATATATTTCCTCATTTGTAAGCTGCTTGGGATAGAAGTGTTTACTAAATGAATGAATGTAAATATATAGGGACAGACTGACCTTTAGCCTCAATCTGGGATTCCTCTCGTCTTTTCTCGAGCTCTTTCCGGTCATAATTTAGCCTCCGCAAACACATCACGCCACACTGGAAACTGTTTCTGTTTCAGACAAACACACACAGACAGTTTTAGGAGAAGACCACACACACACACACACACACACACACACACAACAGGTGAGCTGTAAAAGGTACATAGTCAGAACTACAAAAATCTGATTACATCAAGAGCTGTACAAGTCCAGACAACAGTCTAGTCCATGCTGAAAGATATTTACTGCTGATTCATTGACTTATCTGCAGATCTGTGCATCATGAGCATTGGCCTATATACTTTTATTACTGACTTTATTTGGTCTGCCCGAACGCGAACAAACTGCAGCCCCCACCTTCGTGTATACCGTAAACCCATTTCTATTTCCTCACTCAGCTCCAGCCTGAGATTATTTTCATAGCATGTAGCCTAAGGGTGCGTCTCAATCAGCTACCTACAGTAGTTCAATAGTCACGATCACTGATCGTGGAGTCAGCCATTTTAAGGGCCGTCTCAATGGCAAAGTCCGTCCGGCGCACTCGACCGTTCGCTCCCTAAAAAAAAAATAATCCCATAATGCACCACAAAAACCAGAGACGCTTACCATGTTCCCTTACATTAGCATTGTATTTTCAGAAGCCTCTCAGCGTGAAAAAATGGCAGACGATCTCTCAGCCAACTTCGTCTACAACTTTACGTAGCTGTTTATCGAAACTCTCAAATGATTGCTCACATTTGCGATTTTTTTAATCTTTATTTGACGTTCTATATATGGTTTGTTTGAGTCTAATGATTTAACTGCTTAATGATTTAAAAAAAAAAATCCACTAGCTAGCCTGCGATCTATGGAATAAAAGTACTGGACGTAACTTTTCAAGAAACGGAGAGAAATATACAATGAGACAGAAGAAATGTACTCCGAAACTGAAAGCGGTGAACTCGGTGTCAAAAATGTAACACGGTCTTCTAATAAACAGCGATCGTCGTTAAGAGTTTTAGAAGCTTCCTTTCCGCTAATCATGGTGCTCAGATGAACACCAACAGTGTGTTGGTTCTGGCAGACAACCACAGACTTCGCAGCAAACCCTGTTCCTTTATATTTTAGTTCTGGACCTTTTAAAAAAAAAAAAAAAAAGAAAAAAAAAAAGAAATTGCAGATACTATTTTCTCCCATCAAATAAAATCAAGCAGAGGTCTTTATGCTTTGCGAGCGCATGATATCCAGAAGCACTTAGACGTCCTTGGACTTTTGGGACACGGCTGTATGTACGGAACTGATCGCAGCTTCTCAGTATATTTGAATTTGAATACTTTTCTGGTGTACCTGTGGAAGCTGTCCACCATCTTTAGCTGGCCACGCAGGTCCTTCTTGGTCAGATGGTCCAGCATACGTGCGTCCACTAGAGACTCCATGAAGTAACTGCGGTACTGAGGCAAACCCAGGCTGGGCAACCACTCGTTCCCGATCCACTCGTGGTTCATGTCTCCGTAAGCGAGAGTCTGCACATGCACATACACAATAAGCACTAGATACGAATGGACTTGCACTCGTTTGCAACATCCAGTTTCAGGTTACCTAACTGAACACGATGATTAAATAGTGACGTTTCAGTGTTGGGAGTGAAGAGAGTTCAAACCTGCAGTGAACACAGTTTGTAGGTTCATTTTTTTTTTTTTTATTCAATGCTGAGATGCTCATGTCTCTATTATCTTCCAGCATAAAAGTCTAGTTCAAACTCAGGAAACATTTTTGCTCTGCAGAGACCCGTCACTCCAAACAAAGAGGCGCATGGGGGGGGGGAATATGGAATTAAGGACTTGGAAAACATTAAAACCATAAAAAAAATTATAAAAATAAAATAAAAATAAAAAATACATTTTGATTGTCTAAAAATTCTTTAATATTGGTTTTGATGAAACGAGGTTTGCCAAATTATATCCAGTGCATCCGGAAAGTATTCACAGCGCTTCACTTTTCCCACATTTTATGTTACAGCCTCATTCCAAAATAGATTCA